>JAVQJD010044615.1:0-88120 GCA_036023655.1 Nannoperca australis
CACACACACACACACACACACACACACACACACACACACACACACACACACACACACACACACACACACACACACACACACACACACACACACACAGCCTTATTGGGGATGTCAGGCACATTTGGGCATGACAGTTGTGTCAATCAACAGTATCTGTTCGCGTCATCAGTATTTGCGGGAAGTGGAAGCTGTGAACGTCTGCCTTTGATTAGCTTTTAGCCGTCACACTTCCCATCATGCCCCCAAAGCTTTGTCTTCTTCAGTTTAATGACAATTTAAAGGATTTACCTCATGTAAATTAAGCAACCTGTACATTAACCATAGTTTATATTTATCCCTTGCACTCTGCTCATTTGTACTTTATTCTTGTACATTGTTTGTCTACTGCATGTATGTATATTGAGAGTGAGATAAATACCGGAGTCAAATTCCTAGTATGTACACATATCTGGCCCATAAAGCTGATTCTGATTCTGATTTTCATTAGGATTTTAAGTCATTCTTTGCAAGAAAATGTGCCTCTTAAAATCTCTTAAAATGGATCTAAATCAGGAAGAAGAATCTAATGAAAATAATGACATGTCTTTGAATACTTGTATGCCAAATTACTTGAATTTTATTGGTAATTTCTTTATGTTATGGTCATTTTAAACTAAACAGAGAATACAAAGATTAGTTTGAAGATAGATCGGAGGTAATCTGAAATGAAAAATCTAATTCTGTGAATCTATTGAGATTAGTCCACATTTTACCTTAATTCACATTCCCATCACTGACCTCTAATGTTAATACTGTCTTTTAGACAATCAGTAAAAGTAAGTTTTGACCAAATTGTTGATTTGCAGTGGATTTTCTCCAGCCATCCTAAGAGGAATGAGCGGTTAAGTGACATTTGGTTGCCAGGGACGTAATCCCGCTTTAAACTTCATGAGTGCATATGAGCAAATTACAAAACGCAGGATTAGATGAACAACACATAATGAGATGTAGCAGCAGATATCACTATCCAGCCTGCAGAGCTGCAGCCTGCACAGCTTGAGGTTCATTCTCTGATATTTGACAAAATAGGAGAATAAAACCCGTCCAACCTGTTCCTTTTATTTGTGTATACAGTCTGCATGCATCCAGCTTTGAAGAGCAGTGCACTATCTGCAAGAAGACAACATATTACACTATAAATGGCTTCCACTTAATGCTTTCAGTGCAAAACAACAGCATGAGTTTGAAGTGTTTGAGTTCAAGAGCCTCTTGTTTAAATCTAGTGCAATGATTTTAGACATTTGCATAATTCCTAAACAGTCCAACAAGTTTTCTTGGTGAGTGCCAAATGGATTTTCCCTGCAGGAAAAATAAATTATTTCAGTTGTTACATAACCACTTACATTGTTAAAGCTGGAGGGGGGAGAATGTATAGGCACACTGTGTACCGTATTAAGCTTTAAAGCCAGTCCCTGTGCACTCTAGCTAGCTCCAGATGAGAGTCACAGTCCTCATAAAGGCAATACAATAATAATACAAAGTACTGTCAGCAATTATGGCATAGCTGAAAGTAGGTTTCCACATTCAGCAAAGCTACACTTCAGCTGTCTGTATGAAGTCTACAGATAAGCGCATATAGATAATCTTGCATATGATTTAATTGCTTTTAGATACTTTTTAAAGATTGCAGTCTTCTGTAATGTCAGCGTCCTTTGAAATCTGATGGATTATGCGGAGCAGAAGAAGGTCTACAGGGCACCAGCAGCAGATGTGTAAGGGGACGATCCAGATGAGGAACAGTCAGGTGTATGATCTCTAGGTGTACAATCTGCTGTAGAAAGGGATCAGATCATGAAATTAAAGCTATGTGATTCATTTCTAATAAATTGATAGCCTATTTGGAAGGACATACTGCATGTCCCATATCAATAACTGGATTCACTGAACACGCAAGGCTTTGGGAGCCTTAATGCATGATGTGTAGTGCTGTAATATTAAACAATTGCTTAACTGTAGAAACTGTTAGCTCAATGTTTCCCCCATAAAATCATCATCTGTGAGAAAACAGTATTTTTGAGAATTTGCTGTAGTAGCCTTTTTAGGATTATACCTTGATACAATGGGACTTCAACGTGCAATGTGGTATAACAACCAAACAGATTTAGTACCTGTAAGATATGAGATAAAAGAGATAAAAACATAATTTTCTATAGTACAACAAAGTAACTTAAGTCAGCCAGTCATAATCACCACAGTAAAGAAAATAATTTAAAAACCCATACGGAAAGTATTTTAGAGGCTGAATAAAACAATTTTAGACTCTATTAGAATTTGAGATTGAAAGTACGTTCTTGACATCAACAGCGGTTGTCAAAACCTTAAATCTCTATCCGTATCTTCTTGTGGAGGAGACGGAAATTACCCAATCGTCATTACACATTCCCGTTTTTTTTTTTTTCACCATCCTGGCTATGGCCTTATTTCCCATTTAGTGAATACAAAAGTAATTTTATCCACACAACACAGACACAAATACATGCATTAAATAGGAAACAAGTCTTGTCTTTGGTAATAAAACTTTTTGTTTTGTTTAAATGACAATGCAACCTTGTCTTTCCACCTCTGACTGACCACCACCAACCCTCCATAATGTGCTATAAGAATATTTGGTAAGCAGTGGTGGAGGAGGTACTCAGATCCTTTACTTAAGTAGAAATAGCAATACCATAGTATAAAAATACTTTGTTACAAGTTAAAATATTAGCATTAAAATATACTTAAAGTACAACAAGTAAAAATACTCATTGTGCAGAATGGCCCATGTCAGAATGATGTATATTATAATTATTGATGCATTAATACGTACATTAGTAGTACTTTAATGTTGCAGCTGGTAAATGTGTTGCGCATTTCTTACTATACTGCAAGGTAGCTTGTGAAATGCATGATGTCTTATTTTTAACCATAATAATTATCCATAAAAATATATCATTTATTTGTTGATTATATTTTTATTACTAATCAGCATCTGCAAAGTAATTGAAGACATCAAATAAATAGTGGAGTAGAAGTACAGAATAGCGTAAAATGAAAATACTCGAATGAAGTACAAGTACCTCAAAATTTTACTACAGTACTTGAGTAAATGTACTTAATTACTTTCCACCACTGTTGTTAAATATGATTTAGTCTATCTTATAAGTTATATATTTCGTAATGGGAACTATAGCGACTGGGAACCAGGTGCGTCTACAAACAAAGCCCCGCCTACGTTTACCTTAAATGTCCATTGCACGGAAATATGATTGGCATAGAGCTACAGCTGCTTGAACGGTGAGACATGGCGGAGTTTGAAGTCTGACATAGAGAGCTCTTGAAGAGTTTTTTATACACTTTTCAACATGTCGAAAGAACTTGGTTTCAGGACGACAATGTCTTCGAAACGTACGCGGAGCGGAGCTTAAAGAGGCGCAAACGTCTTTTTTTCGGGAAGGACGGAGCGGCGGTTGGGAAAATGTGTTGTCATCTTCGTGCAGTCAACAGCCTTGGGCAACAAATATGGCTACTTCTTGTGTATGCTTCAATTCGGGTGGAAAACCGTCCCAACTGGGCTGAGCGGGATAGTTTCGGTGAGTCGCCGCAGTAGTAGCACGAAGTGAAGTTGACTACCAGGAAACATTAAGCTGGATTTGTCCCGACGCTATATTTGGTTAACAAAGGGAAGGAGAAGAGATGGAGCCCAAACATAAAGAGTTGTTAGAGAAATGTTACCAGAACTTGGTGGAGTCGATAACAGATGCAGACCGAGTTGTGGATGTTTTGGCTCACTGCGGGACCCTCAGCCAGTCTGAACGCTACGAGCTGGGACACAACTGCTCCTCCAACTCGGAAAAAGTGGACCTTCTCCTGAAGATACTGATAAGTAAGGACAGAGACCATTTCGCAGAGTTTTGCACGGCCCTGGAGAAGACTCACCCTCACCTGCACTCTGTGCTGCTGAATGGGACTGGACCAGTGGATCATACAACTGGTAAGTAGCAAGCCTAGGGTTAATTACTTGATAACTTGAGAATAATGAACTAAGAAAAGACACAAGACCATGTATGGAATGCATATATGGCTATATTATAGTGATGTTACAGTTTAGGACTAGTGTTCTTTATTTTGGCTATGATCCAACCTGGTTTCGACCCTGCTCTGAGCATGATCTAACTGACATTAGTGGTATTGACCATATGACAACTTGATGAAGGGCATGACCTTTCCTCTGGGCAAGAATAAATACAGGGTGAAAGAGAGAGAGCTACACAATCATGTGACCTGATGCTTATTTACACTCACACTACTGTGCTTGTTTCCTTTGCCATGTCACTAAAAGCACTGCCTGCCAGCCTTTTGGAAAAGCATTTAGTGGACCCAAAACGACTCAAACAATCAATGTTGTGTGTGTGTGTGTGTGTGTGTGTGTGTGTGTGTGTGTGTGTGAAAATCAATAACCCACTGTCAAAGACAAATGAATGGGTGAAGAATTAAAAGTGTGTTGATGCTCACAGTGCAGTGACTTCCTTAAAGTGATGTGTAAGAGAATGTATATAGTGGAGAATGAAAGATGTCAGTTTCATTTGTGTTTTGGTACAAAACTAAGTGCATCTAACAATTATTTCCATTCTTTTTTTTATCAATTAAATAAATGTGTGGGCTATAAAATGTCAGAAAACGTTAAAAAAAAAAAAAAAAAAAATACCCATCACAAATCCCAGAACAGAAGTTGATCCCACAGTCCAATGTGAGTGTATTGATCTTGTATCAAAATAGTTGCTGATTAATTTTCTGATTGACTGATTTTATTGACTAATGTGTCAGCTCTAATGTCTTGCTTTGTCCGAACAACAGACCAAAGTCCTGAGACCTTCAGTTTGCAACAAAACCGAGAAAAGCATTTGTCACATGTGAGAAACTGGAACCAGGAAATGTTAAGCATTTAGTGCTCAAGAAATTATTTTAAATGATCTATCAATTTTATGCAGATCAACTAATCACTTTGCCATCTACCTATTTCAGCACTGTACAGTACACAGTTTTTGTGGTAAAATATATAAAGAATATTCTTTTTTTTTTTTTTTTTGTGATCAAAACCCTTTTAAGCAAAGACCAACAAGCTATGCATTTAATTCTCAGCCTAACATAAAAAATGGTTATTTTACTCTATATTGTGTACCATCCAATTAGTATTGGTGATAAACTGAAAAAGTAGTTACACATTGACATTACATTTAATGTTCTAACATACCACAAATTCTTACCTTAATTCTACTGGATACCGGTGTTTCTTAACATAAAAACAAACATCTTGTAAGATAAGATGGCACATTACTTTAATGAACTTTATTCATCCAGAGGGAAATTGTTGTGCAGCAGTTGGAGTACAAAGTAGGAAACTGTGTAAATATAAAGAGCGCAAATGTGTAAATATAAACACACTTGTATCTCAGCCTCCTGTCTTAATTCTTTTGGCATGTATTTATTCTTCTCTGCAGTTGTAAACATTTTGTCCTGTTTGCTCACAGAAAATATGCCACCTTTCCGCACTCCGTGATGAGTACCTCCCAAATGATTTTCTTCCTCACAGCTGAATCCTAAAGCTACAGAAATAGTTATGCTGTTTTCGTGAAGGTAATAAATGTGTCATAAAATTCAGTGTTAGACAAATCCTTCATTCATATGTAGTGTGTGTATATGTAATATTCAGACTGGTACACGGCCCTTGCTCAGTATCTCTACTGCGTCTTTTGTATTTCAAAAGCAATATTTGCATTGCTAGTTACCTTGTTCCCTCTCCGCTATCGTGTCATGCTCAGTGAGGTGTTAATTATGCATTTATCCTGTCCTCATTACGAGAGAACTGAAACTGCAGAGGAGCGAGTCCATTTTCCCAAGGTTTTTCATTTTTTTGCTGCATTTCACAATCGTGCACCGAGTCTAAAACCATGTACCGACAGGCGTCCTGCTGCTGAAGAGCTTCGTACATGAACGTGTCATGGGCTGGTCTTTAGTAGCCTGGTGCAGTCTACAGCTCCCTGTTGTTGGTAGTCACACAGGATGCAAATCGGCTGAGCTGCTTTTTGCTACTGGGCAGACAGGTTCCTCCACTGCACAGCCAAAAGAAGGGCCTTTCCCCAAGAAAGCCCTAGCTTGTAACAGCCTATGTTTGTAATATGTACTGCGAGCAGCCCGATCCTGCTAATCGCCAGGCTCCCCAGAGGGTGAGAGGGCTTGATCATCTTCAAAATCAAAACAAGGTTGGCGAGTGAGAGCTTCATTAGTTAACCCCAGCAGGCACTCGACTGTCAACAACAGAGATGCTAAAAGTAGCCGCTTGAAATGATCACTGAGCTGCAAGAGTTTCACTGTGATGTGAATATGATGCATGCCTGTACGGTACTTCAAAAGGTGTGTATCCCAGGCTTATTTGTTTTATATAACCATAACTCCAGGGTTTGACAGTAGAGAGCTTATGTTTGCAGATTGTTCTAACCTTTTCTTGAAGAACAATAACATGGCAGCAGCATATCACGAGGGTGTGTATTGTGGCTGACGCGCTCTCTTGGCTGTGTTGTGCCACTGCAAAGTAAGACTTTATTTTTTTTGCCATTACCACAAACACTAGTTAAATGCAATAAACATTTTATTGCTGAATGAAAACATTTTTATCTCTACTGGCTGTCAAATAAAGAAACACGTTACGCAAGAAAATCTCCTTGATTTGACCTGATGATGGGATCACTAAAGTTCAAAAAGCCAACGTCCGCACCAAACTGCACGATAGTTATTGTTGAGGCATTTCACTCTGAACCACAAATGTCAACCTGCTGGACTGGTGGCACTAGATTCATCCCCTGGGCTCCGCGAACGTCCGTACCAAATTTCATGGCAATCCATCCAATATTTGTTGAAGGGGAACTCCACACATTTGTACACACCAGAGTCTGTTTACAGGTCTTGTGAAGTACAACTGCGTATGTGAAAAAATTAGTATGAAGCTTTTTGTGAGGGACCCACGTTAAGTCTGATAAATTGCCATTTAGTACAGTATGAAAAGCATTTGAGCTTTTACACCCAAATGATATTTAACTTATTGTAGTGCTGTCAGATCTGAGTGGGAACATGAGCCCATTTTAATGGAAAAGGCTCAAACACAGTGTTTGTCATTCATTATCAGTGGAGCAGAGCACCAGATGTGATTTTAGACGATAACAGCGCTACTGTGCTCCTGTTTTCAGCTTTGAGAGAAACAGTTTAACTTAGTGCACCAAGTTGCTGTGACTATTCAGAAGAGAGATCAACCTAAATGAGATACTTGAGTGGTGAGGGTCAGGCCCGCAGCGAGGTCCAGGTCACATGACTTCCACGGAACAGAAAAGTGGGTGAGCTATGACACAGTGAACCTTGCCCATTGAGACACTCTGCTCAAACAGAGTCATGGGAAACTTAAGCTAGAGCAAGAACAAAGAGAGCTTGATCCATGGGATGCCACGGTTCCTGAGGCACATCAGTCTTTTTTTTTTTTTCTTTCAGTCCTTTGCTGGGAAAAAGAGGGGTGAGCCATGTTAGCTGGGCTCCTTCCAGTCTTAATCTAACTCATAGTCTCCTTTAGCTAGTGGGAACTCAGCCAGCCAGGGATTGATTTAGAGTACTGAGACGTGGGTAAATAGAATCGTTTGTCATGCTCCTGCTCCGACTCAAGCATTAGACTTTCAGCGGTGGAAGTTGCTGATTTCAACCAAACTCTAAGCTGCTCATCCTACAGCCAAGTTAGATCTCAGTGAATGTGCAGCGCTGGTCGTTTGATCAAGACTTGTGCAGTCTGTTAAACATTTTTAGCACTGTTAAAAATCCTTTTTTTTCTGACACACTTAAAAGTGGAAATGTGCCGAGTTGCTTAGTAGAATAACATTTGATGGAGGCGTAAACAGTTGTGAGTAGTGTCGAAGCATTTCAGCCAACAGAATTTATTTTGACAATCTGTTAATTGTCAATAATGGGTCAATCAAACATGCCACATGACAACTGTGATGGATGTTACTGACATTTTATAGATGATATGATTATCCGCTTTTAAAACAACCAACTGTAGCCCAGTCGATACTGGATATTTTAAGCTGATATTGATAGTTGTGACTTTAATAAATTCATTAACGATACATCTGTCAATAGTCAAATTTGTTTTGACACAAAGATATAACAAACATTTTGATAGGGGTCATTTATTGTCACCATGATATGTCCTGAATGGGACATTTTACAGTTGAAGAATAAAGGTGTCTGTGTTCTCCAGTGAACTTACTATGTAAAGGTGACACCGTTCTAGAGCTGAAATTATGAAATTGATTTATTAACTAGCCCATCGATAGAAAGTTAATGGCCAACTATTTTGATAATTGATTAATCGTTGAAGTGAGAAAAATTTGGATTGTTCATCCAACAAAACAAAAATAGATCATCCTTGAGTTTAGGTAATTATAATTGTATTAAACATGCCATAAAAATGATTAAACTCTGCATATTGACTTCAATTGATTTAGTTTAAATAATGGTCAATACTGTTACCAATAAAGGAAACAATTGTTAGTTTCAGGCTTTCAGATTATTTTCAATAATTATTTTCACGTTGGTTTTCCAAATAACACAATCTTACTTAATCTCCATAATAGTTGGTGTTGTACTGAGGCTTCCTTTTTGGTACAGTTGATTATGAATCACTGTAGGCTTTAAAAGAAGGGGCTTTCACAGGGGGAACTGTGTGATGTTGTCAGAGGAGATAAAAGGAGAAGCTCTGAGGCTGCAGCCTCTTTGGGGCCCTGGCTAGTCAGTATTCAAGCTCCCTGCCCAACTGATAATTAGCCACACTCTGCTGTCAGCATACAGGCCCGTCATCCCAAGTTGGGGAAAGTCCCACCTTATTATGCCTCCAGCTGGCCTTTTTTCAGTAAAGGCCCCTGAATGTAACCTAAGCCACAGAGCCTTGATGTACCACACAATGCTGGAGATAATCATCTTACTATAATGCAGACATGGTCGAGTACATACGCAGCTGACTTTTAATGTTTTGTTCGCCTTGCAGGGTCCACTTACAGCATCTTGTCCACCATGCCGTCGGACTCGGAAAGCAGCAGCTCTCTCAGCAGCTTAGGTGAGTTTGGCGCTCATGGTGGTGTTCAGGTGTAGAAATGTCAAAAGAGTCTTCCTGGGGGAATAACGAGTATGTTCAAAGCAACCAACTGTAGAACAAACTCGTCCGATAATATTTGTCAAATAAAAGTCAGTCATTGGTTGCTGCTTGTTTAGACTCTGAGCACATGCAAGTGATTACACAGATGTGAGAAGGATTTAGAAACCCTCTACTCCCAAGCACACACACACACACACACACACACACACACACAGAGACCTGCTTCATTTAGTTATTCTCTGAGGGAGAAAGGATTTGACTGGTCCATGCCTCTGAAAGCGAAACAGAACTTAGATTTGTATCAGTGGGGGGATTTCTGTGCAATATATTCACAAGCACTGAGGTTAATGAGTACAACAACGAGGTAGATAAATAATGGAGTAGAATTTTAAACTGATTTTGGCTGCACAAATTTGAGCAATGATTAAAAATGATACAGTAAGATTATGGTTACAGCCTTTTCTTGTAACAAACTAAATTGAATGTGTAAATTTTCGGTCCAGTAGCTAAAACATCAGTGGTTAATGTTTAGACCAAGTAAGTTCAGTCTGAGACTGAGCCTTGCTAGTACACTGGTCTTTTGTCTGTGTTTTTATTTTGTCTTTCTAGTCTGCATGTTCAGGAAAAACGAAACGAATGGTCTAGAGTGTTGTGAAAGCAAACGTCAGTTATGCACTGTATTCGCTTGGGTTAGCATTTTTAAGAAACCGATGGAGCTACAGTTAAACCCCCATTACTTGAGCTTTTTGAATGGCACATGCCACCGGTGACATGCTGACTGACACAGGTACACCCGGTCAAGCCTCCTCCCCTCCGTCCGCCCACATGGACAGCCACCAGGTGAACGAGAAGATGGAGACTGTTCTGTTCCAGCTCAGACACGTGACCCGCGAGAGGGACGAACTACGTAAACGCCTGGCCCTCTCTTCACCCGGAACCACCTTCGATGACTGCAGGTACTGTTCTGAAGGGCCTGTTTTCCAAAACAAACATTTACAGAAAAGGGCAGTGATCCTGTGTATACCTGCACTTGGTGAAAAGAGGCATTTTGCCTTGTTTGACTTTTCAAAGCAATATAAAAACAAGTGAGCTAAGGTCTTACGTGATGCAAAATTGTTTCAAAATTTGCCCAACTCTGTAAAACAAGAAGTAAGCATGCAATTTTAATGAGGCCTTTTCTTCCCTTGTGTTCCTATAAGCACAAGGCTTGTATGATGTTTACCTCACTCTTGCTTCTCTCACGCTCCCATGTGGCATGATGCATCACAATTTTGTTTCCTTTTCTTCCCTCTCTGTGAATTAGACCAAACTCTAAAGCGGGTCATGACTACGAGCGTCTGAAGCTGCAGTGCATTAAGGCAATGGCAGACCTGCAATCCCTGCAGAACCAGCACAGCACCACCCTGAAGAGGTGCGAGGAGGCTGTGAAGAAAGCAGACTTCTACCAGTGAGTGGAAAGCCTACTACAGGGTCTTTGTAAATTTTTTAACAGCCGGCGCATTTGTCCTGTATGCATTCGAGCTCAGTCTGCAGGGTTGTGGCTGCTATTCAGTTCTTCCTCCTGACATATTCACAGCAGATTGCATAGAACAGATTTGATTTTTGCAAGAGTAATAGGGATGAAGCCTTTATGCCAGTCCAAAAGCTGATAAGTTAAGCCTTGAAAAAAATCCTTGTGGACCTTCATCAATTTAATTTCATCTTTAAAAAAAAAAAAAGACAGTTTTTATTGTCTTCTTAGCAACATAAATCCTGAGTCGTCTTTTCAGACCAAAGGTTGAGTGCAGAGACTGAACTAGTTCTCCATAAGTAAGGCCCTTGAGGAGTTCATGTCAAAGCATGCTCTGTAATCATCATCATCATCATTATCATCATCATCTGAACCCTGTGTGCATGGCACGGCATCTGTGCCATGAGGATAATGCTACAAACAGAGCATTTGTTGTGAAATAAGCTGTGCCAAGTTGACGAGAAGGGGAGGCTGGTCCATTTGTGTGATTCAGTGCTGCCATACTGTCTCCAAAGTGTAGGGAACCAACATCTGGCCCCAATGCAAACAGACAGATGAAGGATTATTGCCATGTTTAAGCCCGGCCTTCTGAACCCTGTTTGCACATCGGAGAAAGTCTTTATTCATTACTGTTCTGTCTGCCGCCGCACTTATCCATTCGCACTGTGAATGGAAAATCATTTTGTAGTAAAATTATTGTCACTTAACACGTAGGCCAGCATTAGCATTCTGTGATAATGGAGGAGTATTATTAGTCCTTCTAGTAATTCATATTTGTACTGTTCCCAGTTAATTCGTATTACATAAGAGGCATTTTTTTACTGTTTTATTGGCATAAAGTTATTAGCATATCTGAAGTGACATGAATACCCATTGAGACGATCCTTGAAATATTTTCTTGTAATAATTTTATTCCCCAGTACCTAACTACTGCATATCGGAGTGCATGTGAGAGTACTACAAAGAACTCCCCTGAAACCTAGAGTTAGCTTGAACCTGTCTACAGTTGTAGTCCGTGTTTCATTTTGATGTATTTATTTGGTGTGGTTTTTATTTAAGGTAGGAAATAAATGAGCATGTTGGACTAGAAGGACACAGAACATCACAAGGCATGTAACTGATCCTGAAGTCAGTATGTAAAATCTTGTTGGCACGGAGTGCATGTAAAAAGAAGCAACATGCATAGAGTAAGGGGGTGTAAAATCAAGTCCATTATGTTGTAGAAACTTGGAGTGTCATTTTTGATGATGAGTTGATTAAGGAAATTACAGTAATCAGCAGCAATTTTCATAATTAGTTAATCATTTAAATGGTTTATCAAGCAGAAATGCCAAATATTATCTGGTTCCAGCTTCTCCAACATGAGGATTTGCTGCTTTTCATTGTTTCATATTCCTGTAAATTTAATATCTTGGGGTTTTGGACTGTTGGTTGAACACAAATAAATTACAAAATGACATTGGCTTCTGGGAACTTATGAAGGACATTTGCCCTTTTTTCCCCTGTGGAGTAAACCATCTAAAACAATCATTATGTGGTAAATAATCATTAGTCAAGTATTTGTTGGTCTGTGACTCATAAGGCATAGTCACAATTTTTCTGGCCACAAGTGCTGTAATGCTGATTTTAAACTTGGCTGGCAGTGCCCACGGTCTGATGGTACTTGCTGTGGTATCTCCTCAGCACGCTGCACAGCCGTCTGGCGTGCGAGCATACCCAGCTGAAAGAGGAGCTGGAGGCAGTGAGACAGGACAACATCCAGCTGGTCAGGGAGCACAACCACGTGAAGCAGGCCTGTGAGGAGCTGAGGAGGCTGCATGACGACGACCAGAGAGCGGTGGCTGACATGAGGATGCTTCACCAGCAGGTACCAGTGGCCGTTGCATGTACATTCATGCTTACTCGGCGACATACATATACGTTCATAAACAGGCGCATACTGTTTGCACACACTGTAGGACTCACATTTGGATCTCCAACTGACCTTGAGATTCAATCACTTAGTGCTTGACATTTGAGACAGAAATCAATGTATTTCTCTCTCGGTGACTATTACTCCAGAGACGACAACATCTTTCAGAGAAATGGGGTTAGACAAGGTCGTCCTCCCATGTCTCCATCGATCAAAACGTTCTTTTATATTAGACAAATGACTCGGCATGCGTCTTTTACTGTCTTTTCTCTGTCTGACATAATTTCTGACAGCAGTCAGAAGGTCAGATCATTAAATGTTTTCAGTACCTTATATAGCCATGGACAATGTCTTGCATATCTCTGATAGCATGATACATGCCTCAATGTCCTCCGATCTCATGTCATCATCAGGTAAACTAATGTGCATCAGTCAAATTAGGATTTAAATTAGCTCAGAGATGTCAGTCCAAAGTTCCTTCCCATCTCATTCATTGGTTCAGTTTTTGTGACTCTCATGCTCTACTATCAGCACTACAAGAGTCTTTGGCAGAAAATCAAGAGACATAAGGACTGACAGCTCATCATGGTGCACTTTGTGGGTGTATTTTTAATGAAAAATGTTGGTGATTGTGAGCAGTATTTGCCTATCAGACAGATAGGCGCATGTCAAAAATGAGGATTTCCTTTACTGTTATATTATGGGAGAATAGATGTGTGGTCATTAGGTTTTACTGATTTTGTTTAATGAGCTGTCAATCTGTAGAGCGGGACAAAAGCACAAACACCTTGATGTATCATGTGTCAATAGTTGACAGTATAGCAGCAGACAGGAAACAATGGAGTGAGGGGCTTATGGCACACAACAAAGGTCCCCGACCAGTCGATCTGGGGCCATTCTGTCTACCATCAGAATGCCTTGGGATCAATTCCTTGACAGTTCCTGTGATTTTTGCACGGATTTAGTAAATGTAATAATAGTTCAGCTCCTTAACTTACTAATATCACATATCTACTACCTTCGGTCAATCCTGTGGTGGGTCCAGTTTACGTTCACACCAGAAAAACATTTGCACCACAGTCTGATTGGAAGTAGATGGAGAGACACGCCTTTTCAGCTGGTCTCAGTGCAGTTGTTTGGTCCACAAACAATTTCGACTGACAAACGCATCAGAGTTTATTTGAACTGCACCAAACAAGTGTGTAAGTACTATATGTGTTAAAACTTGACAAGGAAGCTTTTCTCTCTTTTTTTAAATGTATTTATTTAATTCTTTATTTATGTAAATGAAAAACAAATAGATGAAACAAGCAGTGCCATTGTACCCATCTAATTCAGTAAGGCACCTGGATGATGTCATTTCCAGGTGATGAGAGAGGGGTCATCTGACGTCCTCAACAAGCTGTATGACACAGCTGTGGACAAGCTGGAGGCCATGAAGAGCGACTACGAGGCTCTGAGGAAGCGCTACAATGAGAAGACAGCCGGTCACAATGCAGACAGGAGTCGTCTGGACCAGACTGAGGAGGAGAACCACCGGCTGCAGAAACAGCTGGACATGCTGCTCAAGCAGAGAGATGCTGCCATTCACTATCAGCAACAGTACTCCTCCTCTATAAGAAGGTAAAGCTGGAAATATCACAGTCTCACAAAACCAGCGGCACTAGAAGCTGCACACACAGACTCAGAAGCCGTAAAAAGTCTAATGATTAACAGCAGTGGCAGCAAACTTTGCTAAAAACTCAGTACTTGCCAAGGTCAAATCTGCACAGTGCTTAAAACATTCTTAATCCAAGGCAGATGAAGCTTAGCTGATGGGCAGATGCTGTTCCATTCCAACCTTTCCTGTATGATGCTGAAATGGCATGCTTGGTCACTTGCTGTTTTTTGCTCATGTTTTTATAGATTATGTTGTAATGTAATTTTATGAAGAGCATTCAAACCCAATACATTCCCTATGTGACACAGGTTTGACAACACACAGCAGGAACTGTCCAAGGCAGCAGCCCAGAACAAGGAGCTGCAGCGAGAGATGGAGCGGCTGCAGTCAGAGGCGACGCGGCTGAAAACCCAGCAGCTCAAGGCAGCGAAAGACTGCGAGAAATACAAGGAGGAGCGGGACTCTGTGATCAACGAGTACCGCCTGATCATGAGCGAGCGGGACCAGGTGATCAAAGAAGTGGACAGGCTTCAGACCGGGCTGGAGATGGCAGAGGGAAAGTTGAAGAACACTTCTTCAGAGAGACGGGTGGCGAATGAGGAGCTGGAGGCTCTGCGACAGGTAACAGCTGAATCATCCTTTAGTCCCGTACTAAGGATGAAATCAGGTTGAACATTTTACATTAAGGACAGACAGAACAGTTTGTCCTGTTTGGATCATTAACTTGTTCTGGTTCTGTTGTTAAACAATAATTTCATCACCATTGCTGTCATGTTGTGCTGTGTGTGGAAAATATAACTAAACCTGCTGATAAAGAATGACTTATTGAATTATGTCTGTGCTCCCAATGTATCAACTGTAGTTAAACTGGTGATAGCTGCTGTCATCATTAATTTTGGCAACAGCCAGAACTTATTTAGACTGCCCAAAAAGTAAATGTCATGATTTGTAAGGTTACAGTTCAGGATGAGTCCCCCAGCCAATAAAGAAAACTCAAAACAGACAGCAAAAGTTGGTGACTATTTAAAGAAAAAAATAAAATCCTCAGTGATTCGCAGAACAGGTAGTTTGTGTTAGTAGCACCTTTTTGTTCCATGAGATAAGATAAGATTTTATTAATCCCCAAGGGGGAAAAAACAGCTGCATAAGAAATAGACCAAAGATGTAGGTACAGATAAGCAGAAGAAACAATTAAAAATAAAGCCATATTTAAAAAAACAAAAACAAACCCTTTAGACTTCAAAATTCTCATCAAAATAAAAATGTACGCTCTTTATGTACCACAGTGACACAAGAAAATGTATAAAGTTAAAGAGTATTTGCACACTTTGGATCTCTATGATCCGCACGTGTTTTTGTGTGATGTGAAGGAGCTGGCCTCGTCACTGGTGGACAGGGACCGGGCTATCTGTGAAAAGACCGAGCTGCTGGAGAAATACTGCCACGAGGTGAAGGACAAGGCCGAGGCCCAGAAGGAGTTGAGCCAGGCCTGCAAGGACATCGAGACGGTGCGCGAGGAGAGGGATGTGGCACGCAAGGAGAGGACAGAGGCCATCATCCAGAGGGACCAGCTGCTGCGAGAGTATTACCAGGCCAGACAGGTAGCCAGACAGATGGGAGATTTATCATTACAAGTGTAGGGATTGATTTATTCCTCTGACAATAATCCCTTCATCCCATCTCATATAGTAGTAGTAAATGTTTTTTTCAGCAGCTGGCAGGTTTCCACACATTGATTTTATTGAGAAACGTGTATTACCCATCACACTATGCTTCAGTGTGATTGTCAGATTAATTGCAATGAAAGTGATGTCATTTCTGCATTAGAAAATTACGAGCAATTACAGTAAAAAGCTCTCAGACTTTGAAATCCACAAGAAAATTGCATTGCATCAGAAATGGATATTCAAGCCAAACAAGAGTACAGTAAAGTCTAATGGAATGAATTTAGCTAGGGACTTAATTAATGCTCTCACTACACTCCAGTTATTTAAAGCAGTAGAGACGGAGAAAGTATTTGCTGCAGTTACACCAGTGACTCTCAGTGAGACGTACATTTTAATACACTACATCTGACCCACTTCAAACCATACTACCTAATCCAATCCATGACGGTTACGCCTTAAACTTCCTTTACAAGACAGCATGGGCAGAAGTTGCTTTTTAGTTTGCAACAATTTATTTTAGATGTTTATCGTATGATGAAAAATATCATCTGGAAGTCAGTTAAGTTCAGGGTTTTCTGAATTTTCTGAAAAATTGCAGACTCTCTCCAAACTTCCCATGTACGGATCTGCATTTAGCCTTCAGACGGCATTCTAAAGGGGCTTAATTGATGTGGACGTGTTGCTACAAAATCAAAAAAGACCCTGGAAGTCCAGTTTAAGCAATACATCAGTGGGTTTGAAGGCTTAACACATGCCAAAACACCTCACAGTGGCTGATGACAAGATGTTTCTCTATACCAGTTAAGGTAAAAAAAACAAAAACACCTTTCATCTTATAAAGTAATGCACCAGGAATGTGTATTTGCATGTTTTTGATTGTCAAATGTGATGAGTTGCCAGATGATGTTAGACTGCGTTGCAGCAAAAGTTGTGAACTCTGTGGGGGGGGTTTGTGTCAGAGCCTGTTCATCAGGACCCCTGCTAAGCCAAAATTATAAAACCAAACCTTTAAAGTTCTTTTTAAAATGTGTCAAACCATCAAGCACAATATTAGAGTAAAAGCACCTTGCTGCTCACATTCTATGTACAGTCCTACATCGACCTTCATCACCTTACGTTTCCTTCAACTTCTCCAGAAACAAGACTCTGCCACTCTGGACATGGAGCGAGCAAACAAGGAAATTGAGATGCTAAGGAAGCAGTATGAGGCCATCTCTCAGGAGCTGAAGGAGGCCCTACAAGAGGCAGAGGTAGCCAAGTGTCGACGAGACTGGGCCTTTCAGGAGAGGGACAAGATAGTGGCAGAGAGGGAGAGCATACGGTAAGGAGTGGCTTCAGAAGATGGAAATATGTTATATTTACGTTGCATGCTGGTGAAGAAAAACTTGGACGAAACTAGATTTGTTTACATTTGTATGTCTGTCAGCACGCTGTGTGACAACTTGAGGCGAGAGAGGGACAGAGCCGTGAGTGATCTGGCAGATGCTCTGAGAAATCTGGATGACACAAGGAAACAAAAGAATGACGCTGTGCGGGAACTCAAAGAACTAAAGTGAGCCATTTCACTTTTTTTTCTTTTCTTTTAAACTTCTTGCCAGGCTTATGCTATCTTCTGCACTATGTTTAGATTTAAAACTTGAATTCACCAAGTTTCTACTTGTGTCAGTCTGTGCTCCTCTACCAGAATATACCAGATCTTTTGTGCCACCCAGTGGTAGAATAATGTATGAGCCTGTGACTGTATTTAATGTTTAAAAGCTACACACTTTTATGTTTCCTGCAGAGAAAAGATGGAGAACCAGTTAGAAAAGGAAGCAAGGTTTCGTCAGCTAATGGCTCACAGCTCACATGATTCAGCCATCGACACCGACTCGATGGAGTGGGAGACAGAAGTGGTAGAGTTTGAGAAGCACAGAGTAAGATCCACAGTCTTATTTTCATACACAGTAGATTCACTTTAACTGAGTCAAATTTTAAGTTACTGTCAAACTGTAACTAAATGTATTATATTTTGTCTTTTTCAGGACATGGATTTGAAAGCACTTGGGTTTGATATTGCTGAGGGAGTAAATGATCCGTATTTACCAGGAGATTGTGGCATATTTGTCAGTAAGGTGGATAAAGGAAGTATTGCTGAAGGAAGATTAAGGTAAATGTCTCTCTGCTTTGCCACCTTGATAGATAAATAAATAAAATTTTATTAGCAAACATCTGAGTTTCAATACCAAACCACATCATTTTTTCAATATTTTTGTCTGAATATAAACATGATTTAGCCCTTATTAAAAAGAACTAATCAGTGCAGTGTGTTAACCTAAATAAAATATTGTTAAATTTGAGAAACCTTTCTGAATTTAGAGAAAGAAAGAAATATTCATAAAAAGTTTTTATTGAACCATCACTCTGTTCTCTCTGTGCAGGGTGAATGATTGGTTGTTGAAAATTAATGATGTGGACCTGACCAATAAGGACAGGAAGCAGGTGATCAAAGCAGTGCTGAGCGGAGAGGGTGTAATCAACATGGTGGTTCGCAGAAGGAAGTCACTCGGAGTACGAATCATCACTCCGATCCAGATAAACCTGGCTGGACACAAAGGTCTGCTTTAAATTAAGAAATTAACTTTACCATTAAAATGCTGCTGTTGACAGGACACTAATGACGTTCCAGTACACCAAGCATAGTAGTTATAAATTAAGTGATTAAGTACTGCAAATGTAAGTTACGTTTTTATAGCTTTGTATTTGTTTTATGTTAGATTGTTAATATATTTTTGAAAGATAGACAGGTACATGGTCTGATGTTTTTCTGTCTTACCTTTCAGACAGTGGCATAGGTCTGGAAAGTGGAGTGTTTGTTGCCACTTTGGCTCCAGGCAGTCCGGCTGCCAGAGACTGCTCTCTTACTGTTGGGGATAGACTGTTGGCTGTGAGTATGCCGCCCAAAAACCTGTTTAAGTTACGTGACAAGAGATGATGCACACTGCTATTGGATGTCCCTCTAGTGCCATCTACTGACCACAGGCATGTTGTGTTTAATCAAGGAACACACTGCAGCTTTGTCTGTAATATACACTATAGACTGACACTTTGAAGTGCACATAGTGGACTTATATTCATAGTATACAGTTTTGGTAGCTGGTGTATGAGAAATATATGTATGTTACTGTTTTATACTACCAGGAAATCATACAATGTGTTTGTCAATGAATGTCAGTCCATCTGCAACATTCAATAGCTTCTGTTGTTGTTGTTGTTGTTGTTACATTTAGAAAAAGTTAAATATTTACATAAGAGTTTATTCTTCTCAATCTTCAATGTGCATATTATATATTAAGTTGTCTTTGGAGGCAAGTTGTGACGGCTGGAAGTTTTCTGACCTGTGTTTTTTGTCCACTACAGATCAACGGAATAACACTCGATAACAAGTCGCTCTCTGAATGTGAGGCTCTGCTGAGGAGCTGCAGTGACTCTCTCAGCATCTCCCTCATGAAGGTGAAGTCCTCAGATCTACAACACACCACAGAATCTGCCACTGATGTAGTCCCAGGCATTATGACGTAGACCCAACCAAAGAAAGGCCCTTTAGAATTGCATGTAAAATATTTATTTACAATGGGTATGGGCTCTAATTTTGTAAAAGGCCCTCAAATTATGTTTAAAGACAAAAGGTACATTTTACTGGTGAAAAGTCTACTAGGAACTTTTAATGTGAGAAATATCTTTTTATAGCTTTTATCTCACAAACTAGGATAAAATGTCACTTTCACATCCTTCTGCGAGTCCTTGAGGTTTTGTTCACAAAAAGGATCCTTGTATGCTATAATTTCTTGATACTTAAATAAGTATGTTAAAATAAGTATTTATTTACCTCCCTTCCTCGACAGTTCCTCCCACAGAGCTGCTCCGGCCAAAGTTTATTTGAAAGTTTGAGAGACTCTGAAAAGATCTCCCGGCTCCAGTCCTGTGAGATCCACGCCAGGAACTGCAGGAACTCCAAGCACAACTGCTCAAAGCACAACTGCTCCACACAAACGGATGTTTGCAGCTGTGACCTGGGCGATCAAGTGGACGAAGCGTGTAAGGATACAGGTGACTCTTTGGACAGCAGCAGCAGTAGTGATGCTCACTGCCACCACAAGCCTTTTTCCAACAGCTGCCTACACTCCCGCTCCCTTTCCACCTCCCACAGTCCCTCAGGACCCCACCCAGACTTGTGCTACAGGAGGCAGGAGCTCCACCATCGCCCCTTCACCTTCACCCCCGTGCTCTCTGACTGTAGCTCGCCTCAGACTGCTGTGGACCGAATGCAGAGCTCACCAGCGAAGCCTGGAGGCACGTGGCCTAAAGTCATAGTGGGAACTTCTATTCCAGAGTGCACCCAGCTCTCCATCTACAAAAAAGCCAAACAGAGGAAGTCCATCTTCGATGTGAACGCTTTCAGGAGACCCGAGGCGCCCCCGAAACTGGACTACATGTCTCTTTCTCAGTTGCCCAAGCACTCGCCACAGAGCTCGATATCTGAATCCGCTCAGACCCCTCCCACCCCACCAGCCAGGAACGACTCGTTCAGGTTCAAACATTGCCAGCAGAACAGCTCGGCATCTGACTCCACCATCACCACCGGTACTCCCCCGGCCTCCCCAGCCCAAGCTACGAGCCCACAGGACACGGGAGTGGCAGGGAACACGCTCTTTTACACCAGTGTTCCTCCAGGAGAGACCAAGAGCAGCTCCAAGAAACCTGCTGAGGAGGAGGGGAGTCGACGCAGAGCGGAGGAGCGGGGGAAGAGGAGGTATCGGCCTAAATCAGCACCGGCACTGAGGCGAAATGTGACTCCATTACACATCCCTGTTCCCATGCAGGTAACTGAGATACTGTCTTGTCTGATCTGGCATTCTTGTTGATGTGTGTTTCTACATTTTGTCAGTTGCAGCCATAGTGTTCTTAGCTAATTGCTGCTTGCAGGTACAGAGTTTCTCTAATGACGAGCACTCCCCGGAGCCAATGGACTTGTTACGCTTCTCTCCTATGCGAACCAATCGGTACAGCATGCCCTTTGCACCCCCCAGCTACAGCAGCATCGCAGCACGTAAGTCAGCTCAACAACTTTGCGTGTCCTGCGAGTATTTGTAGGAACTGGCATCACCGTGTCCAATACAAGCTCTGATCTGGTTCTGTGTGTTCCCCCAGACCCAGTGCAGCGAGGTTTAGCCCCGTGTCCCGCTGTGACGGCTGTAATGAGAAACCCAGTCTACACCGCCTGGAGCCATGAGATCCAGACCAACTGTCCTCCAGCACCCGGCTCAGGCGTCCAACCACATTCACACACAAGGTGTTAACATCTGCCAGCATGTTCATTTTCCAGACTTTCCATTTTTCTTTGTTCACACTTTTTTTACAGCAGACATTTTGACTTGTCGTAGTAGAAACATGTGTTCCTAATAACATTAATGATTCAGGTGTCCAAGTAAGCTATGACAGTGTGACCATGAGCCAGCATGCACAACACCAGTACCTTGAAACTGAAGCAGCTAAATGGAATTTAGCAATCATTATTTTTATTACTTACGCCTGTGCTTTTCCTACTGTGACACGTGAAAATATCTTCAAAAACATGGGTAACGTGGGTGTCTTTTTTTTGTTGACATTTTATGTATTTAACATTTTATATTTTTGGGATGAATTGAAGTATTTATTAGTATTATATAAGTAGTACTAGTATAGTGTTTTTTTTCACATTCAACATTTATTTAATAAATCTATAGTGCATTTATTTTACAAAGCAACAGTGTTACTCTGCCCCAGATCTTGTGAGCAGATGGCATGTGGCAAGATATATCTTGCTCTGGGTTGAATAATTGACCGACGGGGGACTTACTGAGGCCTTTTTCTCCACTTTTAGCCCCCAGCATCAAGGTCGCCTCAGTCTGGACCTCAGCCACAAGCGCACTGGAGACTTGACTGAGACGAGCTGCAGCCAACCACCACACAGCACCAACTCCCTTCCCTCCAGCGCTAGACTGGGTACACATGGAGTCCTAGTTTTAGGCAAATCATAACTTGAATAATATGTCCTGTAAATGAGTGTTTTTGTTAGTTATTTTTTTTTGTCGTGTTTAAAGGGTCACTTAAGCCTGTAATTAGGCCACTACTTGCATAACACACCCAAATCTCCGACAGAACTGTTGGCAGTCACGTTGCATTGTGGGTAATGTACGTGCCAAGTTTTAACAAGAAAGATGAATGAGTTGGATGAAAAAGACTCTAATTCTGATGCATCAATTTTGTTTTGAAAAAATTTAACAGTTGGAGTCTATCCTCACCAACATCAGAAGAAATTACTCTACATTACTTACAAACTAAATTACTTAGATTTTTATGAAATATAAGATGACATTCAACACTGGGGCAATCCCAGCCTAACATGCAGTTTATTGCTCCAAGTCTGTTATTTAAAAAAAAAAAAGACTTCAACCATCAGTGAAAAAGGGAAGGAGAATAACTTTAAAACACAGCAAGGCTATCTCGTGTTTAGACTGTCATTTAGCAACTAAATTGACCATGAGATGCATTGCACTCTGTCCACTCAGGGGATAACCGTGACTGATCGGCCACATCATACGTTTGCATTGTAGTTCATTCATCCGAGATGTCTATTGCAATGTCGAGAAAAACGGCTTACAAACCTTCACTAAGCAATATCCTGGGGGAAACCCTGTATGTGCATGGCTTGATAACTACAGAGGCAAGTGAGAAAATGTATTTTTTGTTGTAATTTTCAGTGAACTGACCCTTTAAATAAATGCCCTCTGTTTTTGGTCTTTAGGCTCCGCTTTACAGTTTAGGGCAGAACGCATTAAGATCCCTCCAACTCGTTATCCCCGCTCCACTGGATGTGACAGAGGTACGGTTGAGTTTGGCAGCTACGTCGTCTGAAAACGGGCATTACAGCAGTAACCGCAAGTCTGAACTCATACCTTTCTCTTCTGCCACTGCAGGCTCCCTCTCACATTCGGAGTGTAGCAGTCCAACACCTCCAGTGTCCCCCGTCAACCTGGAGACATCGTCTTTTGCCAGCAGCCAATCGCAGAGCTCCATATCCACGCAGCCCAGGATATCAGTCAGCCCTGCTGCAGTTGGTGACAGGCGGAAAGATGGGTAGGCCAGCCCCTCTTCCAAGTCATTATGCTGCCATCATTCAGCAGAACACGACGTGTTTTCCACCATTTGTCTGTACTTCTGTCTCCTTCGTTGTGATTAAGTCCTTGTAAAGCTGTAAACAAAGCTGTGAGCCTCCATCTCGTATCATTAGAACACCGACTCCCCATCTGTCATTTTATTCTCCTCTCTTTCCCCTCTGCTGGTGTTCATTTTATCTTGTTGTCCTGCTTTGGGTGATCACTCTTTCTTACCCTGTCTCCTTCTCAGATCTGTTTCTTATAACACTTCCTCTAACGTCAGAGTTCCATTGGCATTTAAACCCAAGTTCCTCTCTTTAAGAAGCTTGAGGTTTGTCCTGTCCTGATTGTAGCACATACAGTATATTCACAATCTGCAAGAGCAATCTCAACACCTTCTGAGTACACACTGCAGATATAAATATATTCAGAAACATATCTTTAAATGTTTCCTAGCCCTAGTAGAAATAGCTAATGGATGTGTATCCCTTTATGTCATCATCTTTGCTTGTTGTTTATTCATAGTGCTGTTTTGAATGATTGCATGACTTGGAGTTGGTTTCTGAAATTAACTTGGCACGTCCCACACAGCTCCCATATCTTATTGTTGAGACAGTTTCAACCTAGAAGGCCAGCAATGCATCTTTACTTCAAAGAAATTGTCAGAAGCAAATCACAGCACAGAGCGCTAAATTGCATTGAAACATTGGATTGCAGGCCAGCTGCTTCTCCTTAGAATCTGATGTTTAGTTTATATAATTCAGAGTCGCATGTTGCATCCTGCCAGCAGTCTTCTTGGACAAATGACAAATGTCAGCACATTATGGTTGTACAAAATGTATCTCTTTTTTTCCCCTCAAGGCCATACTTGGAGGAGCCACGCAATGTGACAGTACAGAAAGGAGCAGAACCACTGGGGATTTCCATTGTGAGTGGAGAGAATGGGGGAGTATTTGTATCCAAAGTGACAGCAGGCAGCATCGCACACCAAGCTCGTTTAGAGTACGGAGACCAACTCCTGGAGGTACAAAAGCCTCCTCACTTCAACTAAATATCTAGCTGTGGTTTATTGTTTCTTCCTGTTTTTAATGAATCGCTGCTATTTCCAGTTTAACGGAATCAACCTTCGCAATGCCAACGAGCAGCAGGCACGGCTGGTGATCGGGCAGCAATGTGATACAGTCACCATTTTGGCTCAGTATAATCCTCACATGTTTCAGCTGGGCAACCACTCTCGTTCCGGGTAAGAAGCAGAGGAGGAAACAACACCACAACAATAACTTCCACAGATCGGTTTCATGAATTTCAGGTCATCAAATGTAACCATTCTGGCAAGAAAAGCCTGTCAGCACAGTGCCAGAGGAAGATGCTTTCAGTATAATGTGAGAAAATTAGTGGAATGGTTACGCTACTTTAAATACATTTAATACCTGAACACATGACACTGTGCTCACAGCAAACACAAATGCAAGCACTAAATGTAGAGTAAATATAAAAAAAACAGTTTGCACAATGTATGCTACATCTTTTGTATCCTCATTTTAACTACTGTCTTTTTTAAAGATTGAGATTATTTCTGAAACTCTTATCTTTTAATTTTATTTTAAGTAATATAGCTAACAGTTGAAAAGATTATGACTCCACTATGACTGCTGTCCTTAGTTCTCGTATGGAGTCCATCAGCAACCAGCCGACTCCCCAAGACAGCGGAGCCACCACCCCGGACAATCACTCCCCTGTCGACACATTGAGCGAGCAGGACGAGGGCACCATGACACCACCGTCCAAACAGACAACTCCTGCCACCAGCCCCCACAACTCCTTCAGGTAGGACTGGAACATATTCCTGTTAAGTGTAATTTCGTATTCTGTGACAATTTTGTTTTACCATAGCCAACAAATATGAACTATAAAGCTATTGGTAGGCATTGTGGGACGTTAAGGTGGAGGGACAGACCAAATAATTTTTTTTATTTTCAGGCTTCCTGGTTCAAGGATGCTCCGGGCTGCAGAGCCTCGGCTGGTGAGGTTGAGGAGGATCCAGGTGGAGCTGGGAGTTCAGGTCTGTGGAGGGAACCTGTATGGCATCTTTGTGGAGAGTCTGGATGACGACAGTCCTGCTAAGAGTCCTGATGGCCTACTGCCCGGAGACTTGATACTGGAGGTACCTGCAGTGCTCAGAAATCACTTTAATTGACCGAAACGTCACATGCAGTTGCTGCTAACACATTATTAGGCACAATATCACAATGGAATGCATGACTATTGTACTGGTCTAGGAGTTGTCGCATTGCTTCCTTCGAAATTTGAAACATCAGTGTGTGGTGTCATTGAATGAGCATACGCCCTCGTTGACCACTGAGCCAATCACTTCCACTTCTTTCTAAAACACAGTTGACTAAGGCAGCTGACGTAATTTGATGACGAGAAGAAAGGGACAAAAGTACTAGAAGAAAATGACAAGTGCTAAATACATGTACACATTTACCGTTGTTAAAAGTGTAAACAAAGAAGTTTTTCGTATTTCCGTCCACTTTCTGGGTGGCTCTCCAGCGTGCGACTCATAGCTTTGTCCACAGCAGCCAGTGCAATGTCGGAGTGTAACAGCAACTGATGGAATTACTGTATAGCGGACAAGATTCACTGTAACTGAACAAAAGCACTTCACAGTTATGAACTGCTCCATTTCAGCAGATTTGGTTGCATATAGATGTGTAAAGTACAAATAAAGTCCTCTATATAACTGTGAGGCGCTTTGTTTGGCTTGCTTTTACTGAAAATGATGAGTCATTCTGTGTTGGCAGCCGAGCTCAGTGTCCTTTTGTCAACTGTGTAATTGATATTTTCAAACAGTACAATGGCATCAGCATGAAGAACAAAACTAAAGAAGAGGCTTACCTGGAAATGTTGAAACCGGCAGAAACAATCACATTCAAGGTCCAGAACTGCGTGGACAACCTCTCCGCAATCAAAGAGTCAAGTGGAGATGGATTTTACATAAGGTACCCTAACTGTTGATCAAACAATCCAAAAGTCAAGTTTTAATTTCAGTTGTTGTATAGCACATGTGTTTGTTGTTTGTTGTTTTTGTAGCATGCATTGAAGTCAACAGAACATGACTGGCAAGTATGCAAATAAAAAAAAATCAGTTACTGTAACAGACGAGCATAGCCACAACCTCAGTAACATGAGGTTTGGCGAATTCTCTGACCACATTTTGGTGATTTGAAAGGGTTGAAACTTCAACACAGAATCTGTCTTATAGCCTCTTTTTAATTTCATAATCCTCTGTGAAGTCTCTCTGTTATGACCTTTTTGGAGGGTCAGGGGAATGTATTCATCATAATGCCTTTTATTGTTCGTCTCTTGTCAGAGCACTTTATGAGAGGGTGGCAGAGGTGGAGCAGGAACTGAGCTTTAACAAAGATGACATCCTGTATGTGGAAGATACGCTACCAAACGGCAATTTTGGCTACTGGATGGCCTGGCAACTCGACGAGAACGCACAGAAGCTGGGAAAAGGGCAGATTCCAAGTAAATACATGTAAGTCCAGCTGTTAGACTATCAGAATGAGCACTTCCATATTCATCAAGTGTACATGTTAAAGAACAGGAGTGTAATTACAGTTGAGTGCGCGTGCATGTGCTGATATATCTCCATCAGGATGGACCAGGAGCTCTACAGGAGACACAGCATGGCTGACATGAAAGACGATAACGGCACCAGCAAGACTCTGTCTGCTGCTGCACGGAGATCCTTCTTTCGCCGGAGGCTGAAGCACAAACGCAGCGGCTCCAAGGACGGGAAGGATCTGATGGCTCTGGACGCCATAAGCACAGATTCTTTACCCATCACAGAGGGTGAGAAATCATCTACTGAGACAGCTTTTTCAGAAATGCACAAGGCCAAGCAGCGTAATGAATTACCAGGAATGGTGGATACTAGCAAATTCTGTCACAGCAGTGGGGGAAGAAGTATAGAAAGGTTTACTGCAGTTTCCATAATAAAGGTACTCATTGTAAAGAGGAGTCAAATTGGTTTAGCTGTTGCAAATCTTGTATCACACGAGGCAAAGAAGGAAAGTAAAAAGAGTGAGAATTTAAGGAGAAAGAAATATAAAAGAAAATCTTAATATGCAAAGTAACAAGTGGTTGTCAGATAAATCTAGTGGAGAAAAAAAATTGTCCCTGGAGTAACAATATATAACTCGGAAAATGCAAACAGTCAAATAAGGCCCATTTCTGTGTCTCGGTGTAAAAGCCTCAGCACCCTCACATTTCAAGAAAGAAAGAAAGAGCCTGATATGTCAGGCTGCTCCCAGGTATCATAAAGCAGGATGGTGCTGTAAAAGGCTTGCTGGCTCAACAGAACCTTTCCCAGGATCCATGAATTCATAACTGTGCTTATTAAATGGCAGCTGTATCTCTATGCAGTCATGTATTTTGTATTTGTATTTCTAAATGTCCTGCTCAGACGGAATGAGCCTGATGTACCAGCGGGTTCAGAGGGTGGAGTGCTCTTCCCCCAGACCAGTGCTGATCTTGGGTCCGTTAGTGGAGGCCAGTAAGGACATGTTGGTGAAGGAGTCTCCTGGCATGTTCTGTCGCTGTCTGCCTGGTGAGCTCGCACACACAGAACCTGTCAGTTTATTTATTGATGAAGGATGTTACATTTGTGCTGATGGCATCACTGGTTTCTTACTGTAGGGGGCGGGCACTAAGAGCTACTTAGTTGAAAGATTATGAAATGAATGTAACAAACGGAGGGAACTAAATCAGTGTGAATTGTTTGACTTTCAGAGATTATGAAGGCATCTCAGCAGGCGATAGAGCGTGGAGTAAAGGACTGTGTGTTCATTGACTACAAACGAAGAAGCGGCCATTTTGATGTGACAACTGTTGCATCAATAAAAGAGATCACAGAGAAGGTAAATTCACCTCACTGTGGATTACACTCCACACCAGACCTATCAATGTGGCATCTGTGGACGAACCTTAGGATATAATATAATATTTGGCTGTAATACAATAATACAATATGGATGAACTGCCAGTTTGATCAAAATATAACTTTTAAAGGACTGTGTAATGTTTTTTAATTAGGATTTAATTCAGCTGTGTGAGCCTACACAACCTGCTGGAAGAATTCATACACCTGATCTGAGTTCAATAAGTCCAAAATACAGCTTTATTGTCAACGCCATGTTGAATGTTTTTAATATTGTATGTAATATTTTTTTTTTTGTTGTTGCAACATTCTGCTTTGAACCATCCCCCATTTCCTCTCATGCAGTCTTTTGCTGTCATTTTCTCTCATAGGACTGTCACTGTTTACTTGACATTGCCCCTCACGCCATCGAACGTCTTCACAGCGTTCACATCTACCCAATCGTCATATTCATTCGCTACAAAAATGCCAAGCAGATAAAGTGAGTACATCCCACGCCTTTTTAAAAAAAAAAAATGTTTGTTTCAGATTTGTATTTATTTATTTATTTAGGTTTCTTGCCTGAAAACATGTCAAGATGTCATGCTGTTTACCCAACTTCACTTCAAGTTCAGCTCCTTCAACAACATTCTGAGAAAATCACTCATCCAAGGCTTTTGGTTCTGGAGGCTGTTTATAAGAATATAATGTTTAGAGAGTGTGGTTTCACAGAAGGTTGGCCTCAAAGAAATATCAAAATATAGAATGGGTGCACACAAGTACTCGACATACACTGTAGTGTCTGTAGAATCTACTTTAATTACCTGTTATTATTTTGCAGTTAACTGATTGGACATTAAATTCATCTATCCTCCTGGGACTCAAGGAAAACAAGTGTCTTCCAATTTCCTTTTATGAACAAAATGTCCACTGTGGAGGACACAAGTCAATGGGCTGGGTCTCAGGAGGATATGATCAATAACACAAGTTACACACAAATGTAGAAGATTATTTAACATAAATGCCGTCATTACATGCTTTTCCCAGTCGGGACAATGTTTTGTTCAAGATGATGGATGTTAGAATGACTCAGCTGCACATTTCTCCAAAAAGCTCTCGTCTATGTTGATGCCAGTTCTCCTTCCAGGAAATATCATTTTAATTACTCTCTTTTAATCTCAAGGAATTGACTTCTGCAGAAGTCAAACTGCTGCAAAAACGAATTGATCGACCTGATTTTGATCAGTGTCATTAGTTCAGAACCCACAGCCGGCTCTCTTCCACCACCTGCCGGGGTTTTGATAGGATGATTGTGGATATTTTAAAGACCCCTCTGCTTTTTGATTTTTAATCGCATGGGAAGATTAAATCTGCTGAATCCTCAGCATGGTACTTTATGCACATGCACAAATAAAGACACGCTCAGGTCTGGCAGAAACAGGCTCTCTCGGCCGCACACGTACACGCCCACAAATCTATGAAGCGGTGCAGCAGGCAAACATGGTGGAGATTGATTCCTGCTAAGCCTCCGCTGTCATCAGCTGAGTGCCAGCTGTCCAGGGAGAGCTTGCAGGGCCCGTGGCTCTGCTTCGTGGCGTGGGTGGCTAAAACACTCACTGACCCCACCCACCACAGCTACCACATACACACAAACACACCTCCCACTGCCTGCCTGCTGCAGCTCAAGCTTTTTCATGTGTTTTTTTTTTTTTATCCTCTGGGAGGCACCAGCAGACCAATATGTTGACTGCATACTGAGTGCAAGGGAGAGATGGGAGTGCGATTTCTAGGTTAGGTCAGGGCCTCCCAGTGGATGAAGAATGAGGACCCAGTAGTCACCTGACTTCTTCCTGAGACTGTGTGCAGATATGGAGTGAATCAGTGGGCTGAAAGGGTTTGCAGAAGAGAACTCTCATAAAAGCTCTGTTGTTGTTTGTCTCAGAATTGAGAGATTTAGCTGTACCATATGTATTTTTTTTTTTTAAGTCCCTTGTTAATATAGTTTCTCCATTATGGGCTATGTTACAACTCATGACGAGATTTTCTTAATGTATTTATGGGGTTTTTGCTTCAATATGATTAAGTACTTTGAATTTTCAGGTATTCATCCCACTGGATCAGCCAAAAGGCAGACATGCCCATCTGATTATTCTCAAGAGAATTTTCTGAAAATGTACTTTTATTTATTTACATACTTAAAATCATGATATACACTGCATCGTTATTGTGATGCGACAATAGAAGATACAATGTCAAGAAATGGAAAGAGTTCGGAGGGAGCAGAGAAAGCAGCTTTGAAACGACACAACTGGGAAATCATAACTATTTAAATGCTGAATGGATATTCTGTGTAATCTCAATCTGATCTGAAGAATCTATTTTCAAAAAAAGGATTTACTTGTTTTGACAAACGTTTGACTCCTTCCACACTGCGGTATTGCGCCATTTTATGAATATGTGTGTGGAGTGAGATTTGGGATGCTGACAGGTGCTGATGTTGTCTCTCCAGAGAGCAGAAGGACCCGTTATACCTGCGTGATAAACTCTCACAGAAACATTCCAAGGAGCAGTATGAGGCGGCACAGAAAACCGAGCAGGAGTACAGCCGCTTCTTCACAGGTTGGTGGAAATGTACTACAGATTGCATGGATACAGGAATTACAATATATATGTTACAATACATCCGTTGTGTATATGATGAATAATAAGTGTCATTGCAGGGCTGAACACCAGTGTGCAAATTAAAGTTTATCTTTTTATGTCACCTCAGACCAATAAAAGTTCACCTAAATCACAACAAAACATATTTCCCTTCTACTGCGAGAGGTATCCATCCATGCAGGGTGTATTAGTTTAATATGCTAAATGTTTATATTGCCTGCAGAGACTTCTTCCTCAACCTCACTGCAATGAAGGTGAATATTGTTTTCGGTGGTCAGACTACACGTTAAACAGTTATTATCTTTCAGGTCTTTCACAGCTGGCATGACATGAAAGAAAGTCTGACGTACCAACCTTTTTGTCGAGTCCTCGTGAAGCGTTCGACACACAGAATTGATTGACTTCAACTGTGTCAAAGTACAGGGAATAAAACAGCAAATTGTTGTTCCTGACGCTCATTTTTGTTCCCGTTGCTTCACACAACATTTTGGCTGATATCATGAAGTCAAAAACCTGGCAAAATTTCAAGTGTAAATTCTACAAAGATGTAATTGTAAGAATCCTTTAAGCACTACAAATAAGAATAAATGACTTTTCCATTTTATTGGGGTAGCGACAGATAGCGAGGTATCTTTTAAAAAAACAACTGCACTAATGTATGTATTTTTAGCAAGTTACTCTTTCACCAAAAGGATTATACAAATAAAATAAGAGACCTACCTAGCAAACCTAGTTACAATGTGTTTCATATTTCAATATGGTCTAGTTGAACCAGTGTGAGTCTGTAACCTGCACTGGAGGTCATCGGAGGTTTTTGGAGCGCAGTATCTGTGTGGTGTTTCACAGATCGGAGTTAAAGTTTTTGTATCTAGAGCAGCAGCCAGTCTGAGACACCCAACTGTCCAGCTGATTAATGGCTCTATAAAAGGAGACGATTTATGGGGGAGGGCTGTGGAAATGAACATATACCACCGCTGATCCCTTCTAACAGGGAGAGGTGGCCAGCCAGAGTATCTGCTGGTAGACGGCAGGAAGTGAAGCTGATAACATCCCTGTAGTACTTTTTAATCTCCAGTGCAGGTCTGAAATAACTTTGTCCATGAGAACATTAGTGTTTATCGCTCTGAAATTATTTGAAATTATGCTTTTCTGTTTTTAAATGATTGAAAATTCAATACATCACACAAAATGCTTATAGATCAATCAATTAGTCAAGAATTTATCGGCTGATTTTCATTTCTTAGTTCCAGTTTCTCAATTTGAAGGATTTGCTGCTTTTCTTTGTCTTATGTGATAGTAAAGTCAATATATTGAGGTTTTGGACTGTTGGCCAGACAGACAATCAATTTGAAAATGGAACTTGGGCTTAAAGATGATGGACATTTGACGTTTGAACATATGACAGTTGCAGCTCTAGATGTTCATGTACAAGAAGCAAAGTTTCAGTCAAATCTGACACAAATGCTTAACACTCCCCATGTAAATGCCCACCCCCCCGCCCACCCACCCTCACTGTGTTGCAGGCATTGTCCAAGGAGGCAGCGTCTCCTACATTTGCACTCAGATCATGACCATCGTGGAGCAGGAACAGAGTAAAGTTCTGTGGATTCCAGATGGAGCACCGTAGAAATGTCACCTCTCACCTCTCTCACCACACGCCTCTCTGAAAACATTGGAGAGGATGTGATTTTTATTATCGGGGACACAGCGATTCGGTACATCTAACAGACATCATGGTTAACTCCAATGCTTTCTCACATATAGCAATATCAGCACTGACGAGGACGATCATGTAATATTCTCACTACAATACTGATGTACTGTACTACAGATAGATTTGTTTACACTAGTATTTAATACTTGAATGTTTTATTTCACCTCATATCTAGTAGCACTCCTTTAATCCCACTTTATCCCAGGAACATGTCAGACCACAGGAAGTCTGCATCGATGCAAACCGAAGACTTTATTCTTGAAGTGAAGATAGAGTGGACCACAGTGTTCCCTTCTCTATATTTATACGCATGTCCCTGCCATTTAATTTATCTAATCAAATCAAAGATGTTGGTTATGAACCTTTTGTTATACAAATGTCGTTGTCTACTTAATAGGAAGGATGATATTTTCCAATTAATGTTCTTATTTATAGAGGAGAAATTGGGGCACATTTGCTTCCTACCTTCACATTATATTGCAGTCTTCTGTTCTGTTCAGCTGTTTGTTTGTTTGTTTTTTGTTTCTCTGACATCATTTCAGTCCTCAAAAATAATATTGTGCCAAGCTAAAAATATTTGCTAATCACTCTGATTTATTAACGCTACAACCTCCATTATAAATCACACAGCAGGTATGTTTGTTTGTCCCAGTTTGTGTGTTCTACTGGTATTGCCAATACTTGTTCCTCTTTGTCAAGTTCAGTTTTTAAAGAAGGGATATTTTTATTTCTGGCTCATGGTTGACTGTCAACTAAGCACATTCACATGCACCTCTCGGAGTTTCAGTAGATCACGTTGTCAACATTTCATGTTCAAAATGGATGAAACACTTTAGGTCAGGTTTCTCCTAATGAAGGTTAATATTTCTATAAAATATTAAAAACAGAGTCCTGTTATTGGAAAGCAAGTTGTCTGTGTTTTCCCTTGAAATATCGGTTGTGTTTACTCATCTGATCGTTTGAATAGCAGATCTGTTACCTTTTTATTTCTTACAAGATGATTCACAGAGCAGGCTGATGTTTGGCCGGAGAAAAGCCACAAGCTGGTCCTGAACGATCAGGGCAGTTTTGATCCACCAGGGGGAGTAAACCACCACTGAGTGGAAAGATGTCCTTTTATCATAGCCACATTATTTTCATACACATTATGATATATCATATATTCATATATTGCCTATTCTCGAAAAAACACTTGTTTAACAACTTTCCAGTCGTTACCATTTCAAACAGTTATGATGCTCTTTATTTTACTGTAAGAGCTGAAATATGTTGCAGATGCTGCTGTGATGAAGAATTAAGTTCATACTTTACACATTATAAAAACGCTAAGTTCATTCTCTGCTGCAACATCCTCATAAACAAATGTTTGTCTTTTTTATTTTTTTATCAGATGACTATAATGTATATCCCATAATTTAGAACAAATAGAAACCCCATAATGTAGCCTATAATAAAACTGCAATTTTATGACACCAGTATGAGGGGAAATAGTTTAAAGTAGTTAGCTCTTTTTAAAGACCCTGTTTGGAAATATATTTTAATTTGAGAACACTGGTGTCTGAAAGTACCTCCACAGAACTAGTAAGAAAGACAGAAAAAGTAAGATGGCTGTAACCACAAAGTTACAATCATCAAACATTTATGAAGCGGTCACTATAAATAACCAGACATCCAGATAAGCATCGACGTCTGCTATTGATGGCTCCTCCCCCGCTACCTGTAAATCTGCGATGCCATCTCCCAACCAATGGATGTGACAGGCGGCCGCCGGAGTCCGGAGAGCGAGATTCACTAAATTCGCTTTTTTACTCGAGAAATCGGCATTAAAAAAACACCATCTCCTGAAAAGGATCGATAAACTGCGACCTTTTAACTCGAGGAGCGCATTCAACAGTGCGCGCTGCGGAGATGAAGTAGCGGACCCGTCGAAAACTGCGCTGTTAAACAAGGTGGAGTAGTGAGAGCATCCATCAACTGGCGAGGACAACGCGCCCATTCAACAAAATAATAATACGTAGGCAATTTAAATTCATCTATCGGGACAGGAAAACTGTGATGTTTTGAGGAGTTTGCAAAAAATGTGTTTTTTACGCACGGGTACAAAGATGAAGCGCAATTCCAGCCACAATCGCGCGTCGTGAGGCGCACGGCTGATACGTCGATTTCAAAGGAAGTTTTTATTATTGCGTGTGTCTGCTGTCGACTCAACTTTTACGTCCTTGCTTGGTGAAGCCAGATGAGAAGGCAGAGAGGAGCGGAAGGCGGTTGACTTAACATGGCTGAGCCGCTGGGGCATCAGGGGGCGCTGGCTGGAGCTCCCCAAAGCGCCTGAATCCCGGTTGAGTTCATTGTTTTTTGGGGGGGGCTGGGGGGTGACCAGAAGCCGATAATGCCGAAAAACAGGGAGAGATTATACCTGGACCCGTCCATCCACAAGACGAACGTGATCATCCCGTTTTCATCCGATGTGCCCTGTGACAGCAACGGCCAGCGGATGTGGTGGGCTTTCCTCGCCTCTTCCATGGTCACTTTCTTTGGGGGTCTCTTCATAATCCTCCTGTGGAGAACTCTTAAATACCTGTGGACTGTGTGCTGCCACTGTAACGCAAAAAAGAAAAAGGTACGTCTGGACGTTTCATAAAGCACTACACCTCAGTGAAAGGACTTATTTATTACGGGGGGGGGTTGTATAACAGCCAGTGCGTGACAACAATGTGTCCAGCCAGTTTGATTTATGAAATGGGCTCCTAATTAAATCTGTGTTAAGGCCCCATCCACAGAGAGCACAGTGAATAATTAACACTAGCCATGGCTTAATGTCGCATACAGGAACAGAAGGACGCCGTTATACTAAAAGCATTTCACTGTTGCACTATGATGGTGAATGCTAGTGTGTTTTCAGCTTTAATTGCAGCTGACACTTGTTGGTGGACCACCCTCTATATGTTCCACCAGGTGCGTTTGAAAAGGATCCAACACGCAAAGCAGGTTACAATGACCGTCAACTGCTTCTCTTCCATAACTATTTGTTGGTATTTTAAGATATTCTTTGTATTTTGGTTGAATCTAAAAGGCAAATGTTAATGTATACGTGTATTTATAACCTCAGTTGTAATCTATCCTTTCTATTTCTTAATCAATTCTTTTTTTAAACATCTTTTCAGATTTTCATTCGTTATGTTAACAGTGGAAAACTATTTAATTATTGGTTCACCCAAATTGGCCTGCCATATTTTCACAGCTCCACAAGTGGTGTCTAGTCATGTCTTTGCCCAGGTTTTGAGATTTCTTCCTCCACCCCAATACAATTAAGGCTGTGAATGATGATTTCAACTACTTTCAATTGAAGAATTAGTCCTAATGGAAACTGTATGTGGATTAATCACATTGAATCTTTCATTCCATTCATTGCCCTTTTTATTGGGGTGGGGACACAATTTCTCCGTAATTTGAACGAACCCTCCCTTTTAAGATAGAAGCAGAAATGATCAGAAACTTCAGGATTTAAAAGGTAAAACAAAGTGAGATTCTTGTTTTTAAAACCAATGTTATACTTTAAATAAATGGTTGCCTGTAGGTATCCAAAAATGCCATCCCTAGCATAGTTTCCCATAATTTATGTCATCATTAACATAGTCTGAGGTCATTATTATTTGCTGCTTGAAACCCTCCAGTGGATCATGCAGCACCATTTGTTTGACACATTTCCAAAAGTCAGGAATAGTTTGGGCCGTTCAGGACACACAGCTGCTGCTACATGGGTCATACGTTGTTGGATGTCCGACATTCTCTTACCAGTGGTGTGTGTCTGTAGCGTCTGTGGGGAGGTTAACATTCATGCCACAGTGTAATCCCCAGAAATAATTTCATAACATTTAAGGCAGACTGCCACTAGATTTTCTGCTCCACAATTGTTACAACATCATCTGCTCGAAGCTGACCGCAGTCCTACATTAGAGGGAAGAAAAAAAAAACCTTTTGCTGGTTTTTTGTTGTATGGCGTGTTTATCGGGCTCTATTTAAGATTTGTATCTCAAAGTTTATATCCTCCCTGTCACGCTAAAGGACAAAGATGGACTAGCTGATACAGGTGCCAGAGATGGAGCCGTTTGTCTTTACCCAATGCTTGTGTCTCTCAGACAGGCAGGGAGGAAGAGGAGAAATGGCAAAGTCCGCATGCAGTGTGCTGCTGACCTGTTGAAGGGAGACGTCTTTATCATTTCCATGCTTTGGTAGAAGCTACTTATAATGAGGGGCTGCAATTAACAATTACTTTCATCAGAGATGAATTTGCTGTGTTTGTTTGTTTGTGTAGTTCATCTCATAGTCTTTAGAATATAATATGCAAGTTAAAATGAGAAAAGCTGCAAAAAGCAGCAAATGTTTGGAATATCTTTCTTTGACAAATATCTTAAATGAAAGATCTGTCAATTTGCTAAGTGTTTCAACTCTAGTTACAATATTTAAAAGAATCCATCAGCTTGCATCCAAGTTCTTATTCATAGACGTACAGAAATGGAACAGAAATACATCTGTGAAAATCAAATCCGGATGAGTCGAACACTGTTCATGTGCAAATACAAGAGAGCAGTCAGATTTTGTGTTTTTGTTCAGATTTTGCTAAGTGAAGCTTGTGAGCTCCACCAACCTGTTGTGCTACTCTGTGGGAGTCAGCCAGAGACGGGTCATCCTTTCACTTTCAATCTTCCCCTCTCTGCCTTCTGCTCTCCTGGCATGCATTTCGTAACTCCTGCCCTGTCTTCTTCTCGCCTTCTTTCTCTCATCCAAGAATCAACCTTCCTCCAAAGTGTAAGAAATGCAGTGTCAGGCGCATACGGTATGTGCCATATGAATCAGTGTTTTTGTTGCTAAGCAACTAGCAAGCAAAGGATTTCATTATAAGAGTTAATCTCTCTCTGTTATGCAGTTGTCTAGGTTGAGATGTGGCAGGTTGTGTTGGAGGAACACCTCCCCACCCCCTCCCAGTCTGTGCATGTCATTAGCAGCCCCAAATATGGAGCATTCAGTGCATTGTTCATAGATGGGAGTTGATAATCTGTTTCCTCCTTTTCCGATTTTCAGTTTGTTTTTCCCCTCTGCGGGGCGTTCACTGCCCTGTTTTCTTTTGTTCTGACAGCTCCGTGACTGAGCCGCCATCTCTGTGGCTCTTCCTTCGCAGTCTGAGGATAATCGATGAAACTCGTCGTTTGTGAGGGTCTGATGAATGACGGCTATTATCTGTCTGGGAGGAAGAAAGAAATAGTGTTCATTGTAAATAGCACTGTAGTCATAATGGGAGAATGACGAGTTGTGGCAGTCACGTGTCAGACTTACAGTGAGCAAGTTTCATTAAAGAAATGTGTTTTAGTGTTGAAGTCTGTGTTCAGGCTGGAGGTTTTAGACACCACATATCCAACAGTGGATTGCTGTTCAAAAGTAGATGCAGCATTGGCCAGTGTGTTCAAGGTACTGAAAGAGGCCCCTCTCCATGCCATGCTTTTAGCCACTCTAGTAGTGTGGTTATATGGAAGACAATGTCAGCTAGTGACATTTTGATCTTAACGATTGAATGGATTGCCATGAAATGTGGCATGAACACAGGCTTGCCAACTTTGGGAACCTGGCTGGAGTGAGATTTTGATGCCATGGCGCATGGGCTTGATCACACCGCACTCACACTTTATCACGTGCACATATGGACTCAATTCACCATCATGGTTTAAAAAAGTATGCACCTTACACATGTGGCGAGAGTGGGACTATTTTGTAATATTTAAAGATATAGCCTGACTACGCCACCCTGGAAAATACCTCACAATACACTATATATATATACACACGTATGTATGTATGTGTGTGTGTGTGTGTGTAACCAACGTTACGTACGCTCGCCTGTTTATCTCTGTTTTTGTCGCAGTGTTGTGGCGTGAGAATTGTTTGTGTCTCAGCTGCTGTGTTTTAGGGCTAATTGGCGATGTTAGCATGCTAGCAGTCGAAACTATGACGATGAACGTGGTAAACGTGATTTGCATGCCAATATTAGCATTTAGCTCAAAGCACCCCTGCCTAGGCCTGCGTAAGTAGAGAAAGCCGCTATGGCTGTAGAGTTTTATATTTTTTTTTGTATTAATTATATATATTTAAATACATGTTTAATCTATTATATTAATGTACTTATTTATATTAATTACTTATGTTTATATGTTAAGGTGTGCTCTGGTCTAGCTAACTTTAAGCCCTTGCACCATTAGTGAATTGGTATCGTCTCAAGGGGGATATTCTATTGGCCAATAATGGGCAATGCAAATTATGTTAGATCAATATTAACATTGTCGTGAGATTTTTTTAGCACTAACAAAAGACAGGACTATTTTATGTAGCTTTTTCTTTTCATGTGAACATGTTGCGTATTTTGATTGATGAGCCACCTGTTGCACTGTGGAAGGCTACATGCGCGTGAGAAGGACAGGTTTTTTCCGACTGTAATTGGAGCTGAAAGAGACGGGTATGTTGACGAAGTATTCCGCTTCTTATCACACTGTTTAATTCGCAGTACAGTGACTATGTCCCGCATGAGCGCTGGTAGACAGTTGTAACGTATAAAGTGGAAGAGTGAACGGTTATGCATCAAGTTATTGCAAGAATTAGCCTCTCATTGTTCTCACCAATGTTCATTTGAAGTGCCGCCGCTGGCCCAGAGTCGCGCCTTGCGGCATTATGGGGAATGTATTTTTCCTAAGGGATGTGCAGAACTGATGGGAAGTGTAATGTTACTTTGCCTGCGTGTGTGTGTGTGTGTGTGTGTGTGTGTGTGTGTGTGTGTGTATACGTAGTCATTGTGCTTACCATATGAAGGATTACACATGTGAGACAGGCCATACTTATAGTGCAAAATAAGCACTTGTTTTACATAATTATTTTATGCATTTCTCACAATCACATGGTCTGAGAAGACAGTGTTAACTGATGCAGTGCCTGTATCATGTTGTATCATTACAGACTCATTCAGTAAAAACGATCCAAAGAGAGTTGTGGTGTGTCCCGAGCTCGCTACATATACATGTTATGTTATTTTTGAGCGTGTATTTGGTTGTATGTTGTTGGCACACATTGTTTATGTGGAATCTAAAAAGGCAAGTTATGCACAGCACAGTTAGAGTGCCATGTGCATCTTCTGGCAGTGACTCAGTGGCCTTAGATGTGTCAGGTGCATGTGGTGGTGGGGGGGTTATTTGAGAATTCAGATGGAGAATCACACTCATGATGCTTTTAAGTGCTGTCTGAAATATTGTAATTATGAGACAAGTGCTCACGATTGAACTGTGGTAATTACGAGTCAGAAAGTTGGAATAGCAGAGTGGCACTTTGCTGTTGTCTCTCTCTTTGCGTATACACACACACACACACACACACACAAGCAGAGTGAATATTAATGATGCACAACATCAACTACGTCAGCTATCATACGTTATTTTTAGAATATTTGTTCACTATTTCTGAAATACAAACTGAGAGAGCCTGATTCGGTTCATGTTAATTTAATCTGTAGCCAGGAGGCCTTGAGCACATGAAATGTTGTACTTCAATATGTTACTGTAATAAGAACTTAAAAGTACTTTGAAGGCAGCATCATCTATCTATCGTCTAGACCCTCAGCCCATTTTACAGTAGTCTCTGCAGTTTAGCTCTCTTGTTTGTAAAGAAAGCACATATATTCCTTGTAATGTCTTTTTAATTGGCAGTGTAATTAGTCAGGCAAGTATTAGCTACTCTCATTACATAATATATGCAGCATGCTGCAGCTTGGCTGTCATTGCACCATCTGGGGTCCAACAGGTCTTAGATTAACACAAATGTTAAATATCTCAACGGTGCCAGAGCCCGCTGCTTTTTGTCAGTCAGGAAGACAAAAGATGCAATTGGTGGTGTTGCGAGACAAATTGTGTAGACAATGTTCATTTGTGAATACCTTTGAGTTTATTTCTTATATTTTTGTAAGAAAAAAAACTTTCAATTATTGGTAAAGAGAAAAAGTTACTTTACTGGCTTGTGCAGATGATGTTTAATCATTTTTTGTGATTTGCCAGCCGCATTTCATTGTTGCCCAACTCATCAACAGGTGATAAATTAAGTAATAACAATACATATGACTGGTGTCCAATTTTAACCTATGATTCCACATAACGTTCATGTCCTCCCACCCAAGCTGAATGTAGCTGCTGACTTTGTGCCTCTGCTCTTTTATGTTTGTATTCATATAGATATAATTGTTTTTGTTCGTTCAGTGATTCACTGATTGGACATTGGGCCAAGTGTCATATGTGATACAGATACAGTCTTTCTTCACACAGCTGAGGGGCCATAGCTCAGCCATGAGACTCGGATATTTCAGGAAGTTTTTCCTCTTCTGAGAATGTCTTGATTTATTATTAATGTGATTTTATATTAATATTTTTAAATAATTCATTCACTTTTGCAGAAATAGTGTCACGAGCCACATGTTCTATTCTAGTTTAATGTACTCGCCCTTTGAGAAATGATCATGGTGGATCCTGAGAATAGGCTAACCGTGTTGATCAATGACCCCTGGTGTCAGGAGGAGTAGATTTAGTCAAGATAGTGAATCCTAAATTTGGAGGCTGAGACTATTGATCAAAGTGACAAAGATGTGCTGCCCGAGTGTGTGTAATGACTTAATGTACTTCTGGTGACTGCAGCTATTAAAAATGTATCCCATCTATTTTTGTTTCATAAAAAAAACAATCCAGTGGAAGATCATGTAACCCTCAATGTATAGCTAGCTAACTAAAACTACAACTTTTCCAAAGTAAGTCCAAAAAACGTTCTTATTATAACTAAATCACGTTTTTCATGCAGGAAGGAATTTAAAGAGATTTTAAATGTCAAAACACAGCTCTCCATCTTCACACTGAAGGTGCACGTGACCTTCAGCCATCTGACCCTTTTAAAGAAAATAATTGGACAGATGCATGTCATGAATCTCAAGGCATTAATCTTTGAACTCTTCCTTTAATGGCATTCTAAATATCATGGCCAATGTGTTTTCAGCGTACTCTTGTAGATTTGGTCATTAAAGTGCTGTGGTATAACAGCATGATGCCAATTAAGCCTACTTAACGGCTATCACTTCCCTCAACACAGCCTGTGTCACTTCATTCATTAAAACAGGGAAGTGCACAAGCAAGTGTTGCATAGAGTTGTGTTGGGCAGAAAGACACAGAACATTTCATATGAATTGTGGCATTTTTGCCAAGTGTTTTGAAAAGAAAAAGAATCCTGCACACTTCCCATCACCTGTACTTACTTTATTTACAATGTTTTGGTCCTTGGACCTTGATCTGGTATGAGGGCTTTGTACATTAAGGTGTTCTTGTTCATGTATCTATGTATGCCTCATTTACACCAAGACTAAATTCTCACAAAATGAATCTGTATGTCAAATTCCATAAAGCATTGCTAGTTACTGGATCGACTGAAGCTACCTACCATTTATCTCTTTGGATGTTTTTTGTATTTGCACTTCTGTGAATTAGTATTGCACTTCCAAAGATGTGCGGGACTGTCAAAATCTAAGTAGCATTGACTAACATAACATGACTTTTAGTCGTTAGTATGGCTAATATTTCAGTGATCAGGTGTTTTTTACAGGCAGAGCAGTACTCTATTTCCAGTAAACTGGCCTGGATGTGTAAAATCAGTGAAACGTCCCTTTAAATGAAGAAGGGAAGGGAATAGTCATCCTGTTATTTTTACATTATGTCACTAATAACTAAACTGGACATGTTTTAGCCGTATCAGTAATGGAAATGTGAAGCTAGTACGTAAATGATCCAAAAGATGCAGCAACCCTTGTTTTTTCACAGTCCCATACATCATTAAATATCAAGAATCTTTATTTCTGTCTGGATGTTTGATGCCCGACTTGCTTGTAGAACCATGTTTGAACACACACACGTTTCTTCAGGACCCAACAACACATACTAGAAGAATTCTGAAGGTCCATCAGCCTCCAGACAAACAAATCGCTCCTGACAGAAATCTGAGGATGCTCCATCATCTGAGAATAACAAAATGTGTCCACTAAGCAGATTTAGTTTCTCATTTCATTAAGTGGCTTATTTAACCAATTTCAATTCCATGGCCCTAAATATATCAAGCCTAAACATTCAATTCGTTATTGATTACACTTGCTATATTTCATGAAGGCAGCAGATGATGCATTGTATTATTCAGCAGGACTGCATATCAACAAGCTCTGAACCTAATTAAAAATCCTTACCGCTAGTTCACTTACTTTATCATTATAGACCCTGTATATTATTCTTATAATATCCCTACAATGGCTTCGACCATATGTGGTAGGTGCAGTGATTTTACAGTAATCTTAAACACATACATAACATCATCATTTTCCTAAAGTAACTGATGTTTCACTCCTATCAGTATTGTATTTCAATTTTTCATCAATTTTCAGTGAATTAGTTTTCACACACACCAATCTGACGTTAGAGGGGTGTTTGTGTGTGTGTGTGTGTGTGGGGGGGGGGGGGTGAATGTGTCTGACAATTTGGGTAACTTTCAGTGTGTTTACCTATTTTATTATAGCAAACTACACTGAGTGCAATTCACAAATAAATAATGGAAAACACTGCTGGAAACAGTTATCTGTTCCTTCTCATTCCTAAATTCCGGTTTCACAGAATGTTCCGTTCCTGTGTCTCGTTGACTGCAGTAGCTACTAAGTGAACTGGACATGTTATTATACGTCGGTGTTATCAGGTTAGTGCTGTATGGAGTGCAACATGGTCTGCTGGTGGTCTGCTTGTCTCTGACTAATCGCTCTGAACATGATTGAATTTCTTTGTGCAGCTCGCTATTTAGTAATAATAATGGAAGCGGTTGGCGCGTGGGTGGGCACGATTACGGAATACCATGCTGAAACCATTTTTACATTAAAGAGGTACTGCACTTTTTTTTGCTGTAAATTAAATTAAAGGATATGACTGTAATTTGACTGTGTGCACGCTGCTATTAATTTTGACATTTCTTACCAAATTTATTAAAATCAGAATTTCATGGGTTGAAAATGGTTCGGCACACCCTCTAATCCTGACAGTCAACCGGTTGGGACTTGAAATGTATCTGTCCCCTGAGACGAGGCCATGCCTCCTACAGTCATCGTTCCCTCACTTGTTGCATTTTTTTATTTGCTGGGAGAGAGGGTCGTTGCAGAATTTGAGGGTGGAGTTACACGTAGTTATTTTCCCACCTTTATTCTTAACAAACTTCTGTTTTCTAATCACAACTGTGCACTCCATGTTGCAGACCATATTTAACATTCAATCTCTTATTTCAGTGGTGCTGCACCCCTTCTAGCTGTACAAAGATTTATGGTGGAGTGGAAGCACAACACATGTTGCGTGCCAGCAGTTCTTTGAAGCTGGCTGGCTTGCTGTCCTATCCTGGGGCCACACAATAGCCCATTCTGCATCTGAGAATGTGGCTTGCTGAGATCATTAACACCACAGTGAAGCAGACTGCCATAAAAGTACATGCATGGCACACATGTTAATGTAAACCATATATACTGTTCCAGCTGTCAACTGTGTGCAATTGCTAATTCTCCCCTCTATTTACGGAAACTGCATCACTTAATCCCACATGATGAGCAGAACTGTAGGAGAAAGGCCTCAGAGAGAGTGATGTGTGACACCATTAAGGTAGATAAGGAGAAGGATGTCACAGGGTAAAGAGTCAGAGTCGTGTTAGCCTTGAGGCTGTGGGGTGTTTCATCAGGGAGCATGGCTAACCTCTGCATCCTGTCTCGATTTCCTGCTCTGTGAATCATGCCAGTCCCAGCAGACAGACAGACAGACAGACAGGCAGAGAGACAGGCAGGCAGGCAGCCCACTCAGTGGAGCAGAAACACCAGGAACTCAGTGGCTGCCATGGATACACTCCTGGAGTCTCATTGCTGCTCTCACTCTGTATGTTTACTGTATGCAAGTGTGCATGCATATGCGTGGGTTTTATTTTGAAGGCCTTGAGCCTGGTCAGTTTATAAAGAATAATGCATTCATGTTTTTGAAGTGGTTATTTTAGGTATCTACCAGTTTTTCATGTTGTTTTTGCATAGCTGTCAATCAAACAACGTAGGTGGTACTTTCTGTTCTATTTATTTATCACTTGTAGTAACAGACCCACAGAAGATTATCACCTGTCTCTGCACTTCATCTCAGTTCTCTGGAGAGTTTGTGTCTTTCAGCACATTGTTTTGGTTTTACGATTCACGGTTTTACTGTTTTGGGTCACTCTCACCACTTTCAGTAACCTTTTTTCCCCCCCCGGATGCAGAATGCACCTGATGATGATATCAAAAAGCTTTGACAAACCCAGTAGGCTACCTACCTTCTCAGTACCAAAGAGCTGGTAGTCGGTGAACACAGTGGAGCATTTAGCAGCTAAAGAGCCAGATGGAACTAAAAGGAGAGTGAATACAAGGCTTGGATTTGTCGAGTTGGCAGAAACATGACTCCAAATAAATGCTAATGTTGCTCCACGTCTGCTAACACGTTAGCCATAAAGTGACACATGAGTGTTGTGTTTACAGCTTGTTGCGCAGTGCCTACGCAGCCAAGAAATAAATTACAGTAGTGCAGGTTTATTGTAGATGTAACGTTAAATATGAATATATTTATAGATCCAAAGATTTTTAAATGCCCCCAGTATTGACCAACAGCATTTTTAACTTCTGCTCCGAGATGTCTCCACTAAGTAATAGCAGAATGCTAGCATGTTGCTTGCAGCTTGTGGTTCCCTGTTAAACAATAAACTGTGGCTGTTATGCTAAATTTAGAGTTGAACTTCAGTCTTGCCTCTCTGGTGTGTGAAACAATACTTGTATATCATATACAGTAATAATACATACTGACTGAAGAAGCAAATCTTTTGTGCATTTGGGGAGGGTGAGTCAAAACAATGAGAATCCTGCACTGCTGTTAGCAGCTGCTTTTTGGCGGATCTGTTTTCATTTACAGTTAATGAAAGCTATTATATTACACTTCATATACAAACATCACACTACACCAGAGAAACACCATCTTCATAGTCAAATTAATTTCTATGAACATTGGCTATTTCTTTCAATTTAACTTAGATTAACTTCAAGCTGTTGTCACACACTGGACTTGAAGCTTCTGTATTGCTGGACATCACCAACCGAATGTGACAAAGAAACTTTACCAGGAGCACTAATACTACTACCATGTGGCTCTACCTACTGGCTTTCAATGATAATGTCAAAACTGACATGTTGTCAGTTGTCATGTTTTTTTCTGTTGTGTTGAATGAATGAATGAATTGAATCATTTACCGTAAAATTCTGGTCAAGTGTCTGATTTTTCAGTATGTTACCTTCTGCATCCATCTTTCTTTCAGGAAGTCCATCGGATCACCACAGGCGATGGCATCAAGCGCACCGACAAGGATGACCCGGCAGCTAGCGAGGTGGGCTGGATGACCTCGGTCAAGGACTGGGCCGGAGTCATGATATCTGCTCAGACACTGACAGGGAGAGTCCTGGTGAGTTCTCACACAGTCACCATCCTTCGTTTAATCTGTGATTGACATCTCAAGCTACTTTAGCCTACACGTAGCAGGCTGTTGGTTAAGACGTCGGTGAGATGAACCGTGACAGCCGATCATGATCACCCCCAAACTTCCTTGTGACAGCTAGGCACTCGGGTTGAACTCTCTCGTAGTATGTGTCTGTGAGGGCGCACTGTAAAAAACATTTATTATAGAACAGGCCAGAAACCCTGCTGAGGAGGAACTTGCATCTGACAAGCCACAAATCGGACATGCATGAATGTTCTTTGAATTTATTTCTGCTTGTCCGACGCATAAATACAGAGTTTTGAAGTGCATATCTTGGTGGCTTATCTCTCAGACAGGTACATCAAAACAAGGCCAGGGCAACAAAGAGGAGAGATTTAAAAAGTGTATTAAGGCCATACACCCCATAATGCCCTCACACAGCAGAGAGAAACAGATCCAGAAGGAAGGACAGAGGGAGGGAGAACATGTACAGTTTACCAATTGCATTTGGTCAGATGAAGTGGTTGCCATGGCGCCGTGTGTGTGTGTGTGTGTGGTGTCACGTGGAGAACACATGCCTCTTCGACCTCATGTTGTCTTGTATTGTACAGCGAGATGAAATGAAGTATGAGTAACCTGTCCGACCTGGTGGGAGGGTGACTAGTCAGGGCCACTTTCAGTATGACGGATATTCTGCAATGCTCTTGTTTTTTATTTTACAAGAGCGTTTGATGATTTGGATGTAAGTGTTTGGCAATGCAAGAGTAGGACTGAGGAGTGGTGAAATGAAATGGCATGAGTGGGAGCACCATGCCAAGGCTTGCCGCAGTGCTCGGGGGCTGATCCCACTTTCACCCACCCCCCTAAATACAGTGAAGAATCTCTAGTTGGCTCACTGTTTGGAGGTTGTTAATCATGAATGCTGGGTGGGCAGCCACACTCGGGCATTATGGTTTGATGTGGAATATTAACGAACCACTTAGTTCATGTTTGTGGGACAAAAACTGGACAGAGAGAAAAAAAGCTAGACCACGTTGGAAGGATAAGATGGGAAGTGTTTCTTGTCAAATCTAGTGACAAACACCTCATGTCATACATGTAGTCATACAATTGTGCATAAAGCATCCTGTTTGTATGATGATGTTGCAGCTTTTGGTGGAAGTTGTCATTTAAAAGGCGGTGAAATTAACCAGCCGTAAGCTTCTGCAAGGAGGTGATTAATATCAGGAACGGAATAACCCCCCCCCCCCCCTTATTTTTTATTTTTTTTACTGTGTTTTGGCTAAAAACAGCACATTTTCCCCAAATGTCACATGAAGCTCTGATGACTCAGGCTGAACTCCGGTTGTCCCCACGGCATCTTCTATTAGTTCGTCCTGAACACAGACGCTAGTGACAGTTAATGGTGAGAGCAACATATTGGGAACAGACGCATGACATCAGCTCGACTGCCATCCTGTGTTTCCTTGTTTTTCACTTTAAACCACCAACGCTGCCCTCAACTTATATATGCGTGTGTGCGTGCAGCTCAAGTGCCCTGTCTCAATGATGGCTTGACATCACAACTGTTTAGCGAGTCCTCGTCTGTAACCATGGCAACTGCAGCTTACCTAAACACGGCAGATGTGTGTTTTCTATGTCAGCCTGTTTAGGGGGCACTTTAAAGCCTGTTTCCCGGGCCATCTGAGAATTTTACTTGGGAGTAAAAGCACAGGTTGGCTTAAATGCAAGGGAGAGTGTTTGTTTTTATTTTATGCATCTATCTCTGTGTGTTTGTTGAGTAGGGGTGAGCTGCTATTCCCACCTCTTCACCCACGTTGTTCTCTTTAAAAATATGGTTCTTGCAAGCAGCCTATTTGCTCTTGAAATATTCAGAATCTTTACCTGTTTTATACTCACAGCCTTCATTAACACAGGCCAGTTGAGGGTGAATCGATTGGCTTTTAACTCCATACCCAGGGAGTAGAAAATCTCAGAAATTTCTGTTATTTTCCAAGATATGCACTTGGTGCATGTGAATCCAAATGGAATGTGTTTACTCTAATTAATTTGACCAATTAAACCTGCTTAAACTCTTAAGTGTAGATGTGGATAAAGTCAGATAAAGAATAAATCTCAAACCCTTTAAGACAACATGGATTATGCAAAAATGGAGGCTCAGCTGCGGGATGCCTGCAGTATTTTGTAATTTTGATGTAGGTTTATAGATGGATGAGTCAGACAGACATTGGTTGATGTCTCTACAGACTCAATTACTTATATACCAGCTCTTTTCAGTTCAAAATAGTACTTACAAAACGTTACAAAAACGAGAAGAGGAAAAGCTAAATAAATGAGACAAACACATAAAAACAAGGACACAGTGTACAAGTGTACAAACAAAATGTTGCTTGATGCTTGTATAAAATGTGCACAGCCCCCATTTGAAACCTTACATGTGATGACAAAACTCAAAAGGCCCAGACCCTAAATATCAATATAATATAAAAACTCATAAATCGTTACATTTCTGTTGAACGTTCACGTTCAGTTGGCTCTATAAACACAGGGCGGTACGACATGTGACAAAGGTTAAGAAGCTGGTTAATGTGTAAAGTACATGAGACAAGCCTCAGATTTCTGACCTATCTGTTGTCAGTAAGCTTCTTAGTGTGAGGGTTCTGTTTATTCATATTACATAAAATCAACTTATTTCACTTCTTATAATCTGGTTTTTCAATCTGAAATCTGCAGTATTAACACCTGCAAGCATAACACATTTCAACCACACAGTGATCCTCGCTGTTCACCTCTGACTGTGGATGTTGAGTGATAAACAGGTGCAGGCTGCTCTGTGGAAGGCCCAGAGGCCTGAAATACGTTTGTCTGGCCGGCCTCTCATCTCAGCAGATTGTAAAAGATCAAACTTTGCCTTCAGGCTATTTGATTAGCAGGGAGGACACATCCTGATGACCTTTCAGTCTGTAAAGATTTATCGGCAGGAGATCAGGGCTCCACTCATGCACTCAAATAAAACAGAAAAGGCGAGGCCTCGTGTTTATTCTCTAATTTCAGATCAGCAGCATGCTGTATGTAAGGACATGGCTTCCCCCAGATTGGGGACATGGAAGGATCCCATCTGTCAGTTTATGCATTATTGCATTTCCCCTCCCCCCAGGCACTTTTGCATCATACAGGACCACCCTCCCCATTCATATATAATATCATCACGCTACTGTTTGCTAGCGTCAAAACAAACAAAGCGTGCTTTGGGGGCTGAACCGTGGCTGCAGCTTGTACCTGTGCCAAGAAACCCGGCGGGCCTCCTGTAATGTCATGCATCTATTTCCTGTTCAGTCACACTTCCCCCGAATGTAATCATCAAGACATTGTAAGATGGGGTGTATATATGTGTGTGTGTGTGGGGGGGGGTTCTCTTAAATGATGAGACCCTGCTGAGTGACATTTAGTCCACGTGCGCTCGGTTCTAGAGGTCCACAGGGGGAGCTGGGCTGTCGCAAAGCTATTATTCTGGCCAGAGAAAGGTTTTCTATTAATGGAAGCACACACCTGGCCTCTGGCACTATTCTCTTTGCAGTCTTTGCCCCCTAACCCCAATTGCGTTCACAGGTTGAACAGAGTCAGTGATGTTAAAGTCAGACTTTGTTGGTTAACTCTTGGCTGTTTTTTCACGGTTTAAACTCCCTTGACTTTAAAGGATTCTGACTGTCTCTACACATCTTAGCTGGGCATGCTTTGCAGTTAGGCTACTTAGAAATGCAATCATTTGGCATGTGAGTGATGACAGGTTTTATGAAAAAAGTAGTATAAAATTTAAAATGACTTTTCTTTGCCTGTATGTAGATAGGTTTTCAACACATAAAACATATCTGTAGTGTCAGTGTTTCAGAAATATAAATCCATGTTGATGGCACTTTCTATTGTCAAAATGTATTGGTAATGTAAAACATACAAACAAACAAACCTATTTGCATGGAGTTTTGCTCTGGATTTTTATTTGTTTATATTTTCACTTGAGACTAATATGTTTTGCGTTTTTGGCATTAAGGTTCCCATCATGCTTTGGTTGATATGAACATGAAGTATAAAGTCTGAGCCCTGTTTTTTTCATTCAGTATTGTTTTCAACAATTATATAATGTAATGTCATGCTCGATCAGCTATCAGCAGTTCCTGTTTGCTTTGTAACCATGAATGTACAGAGAATAAAATAAAAAACCTGGATTACTTTGATCCTGAAGAAAACCTCTAAACGTGATGATTATGAGGCGATATCAGAAGTTACAAAGAGCGCATTTATATATGTTTTCTCAGAAGATTTATGGATGTTTACCCTTGATGGACACCAGAGAAACTGCTATAATTTTCAATTATCAATATTTGTTTTTGGAGCTAAATGTCCATAGTATTGTTGGAGCATCAAACCACGGCTGCATCCAACAACTTTTGTAACCTTCTGAAACAGTCAGTTGCAGCTATGCAGCGATTGGCCAGGTGTTTGAAGGTGAGAAAATAGGCAGGGTTTGAACTTCTGTCTTTTTTTAATTCTCCACACTACGACACTACAACTTAGTGCAACACTATTATTCGAGGAGAGACTGTCCCGACGAGTGTGCGTCCTTATGCCCATTTGATGGATTCACTGCCTCGAGATTCATTGTGCACAAAACATGCAAAAGACGGCCGGCAACAGGTGTCTGCAGAGTCTCTTCTCCCTCATAATCACCAGCTGTCAAACAAAAAGTGCTGCAGATTCAGAGTTGTCTAGGATTACCAGGGGTCAACATGTGGCAAAAGTCCTATTGGATGACAGGGTGAAGGAGTCGTCCTCTGTCTTCACCGGTGTCGTCTAGGTTTGATGTCACCCGGGAGCAGCCGCAGGGTGAGAAAGGAGCTCTGAACGAAATTATAGGTGGGTCAGAAGGGCATTTTCATCAGGCAGAGAAACTCATCTCCTCCTCTGAGAGGCTCGGTGAGTAATTGTACCACTACATGGAAAAGCTTTTTGTCTGATGAGAGTAAAAAAGAAGGGGAAGAGAGAGAGTAAATACTTTTGCGGGGACTTCTCCCGCAGGCGACTGTGCCACTGCAGCAGCAGAAATGTCCAATCGGAAGAGATGAAAGCACTTTTCTTTTACATGGCTGCAAATTCAGCTTAGTGCTGCTTTATTATCACACATTTCTCACCGTGTTCAGCTCAGGATGAACGTACTCCAACAGCATTTACTGTATGTGCTCTTTTCTTGACATTCCCAGTTGACTCTTGGCTTCAGATTAGGATGTCAGTGTTGTTATGTGTAACAGATATTCTAGCAACATGCCCGTGGCCTTGTGGCAGAGACAGGAGGCTGTTTGCCACCTGTGGACTCTGGTTCCAAGGGGATCGTATGTGACTTTCACCGCGCCCAGTGCAGCAGAGTGAGCAACATGGCAGCATCACTCGGCTCTTTGCCCGCCTCTAAGTCTGCCGCTATTTTCGGGTGACAGCAGCTGCCAGGCCTGTTTTTGTCAGGGACTTCCAGAAGGTAACAAAGCCATGTGAGACTAAAGTTATTTTGTTGCTTTTGTTGTCCCCTGGTCAGAACAAAGACCAATCATTTCTGTTTACAATTGAGCCCTTAAGAACTTTCTTTTCTAAAACTTTACTGGAAATCTGCAAGTGCAGTAAGAACTTCTTTCCAATAATATTCCACTTTAAGTAATTATCGAAAAACTTTGGTTCTGTTTTTTTCAAGAAAGAATAAGGCAAGTCAGTGCACTACAATCAAGACTTGATTTCAAAAAAGTCTTGGCACAAGGTTATTTGAATTGGCTGTAATACTTCTTCTGCACTGTCAGAAAATTTGCACGCCAGCAGCAAGGCTCTAAGGATGTCAGTGTCAGTCTGTCGGTCGGAACAATCAGCGTAAATCCTAATGACTCTGGTGATCCCTTCATTTTTCTTGTGCCATCATCAGGTCAAAATTTTACCTATTTTAATACTTTGGACCATAAACTTCAGCATGTTAGCATTGTCATTGTGAGCATGTTAGCTTGCTGACATTAGCATGTAGCTCAGAGCTACAGCCTTGCAAAGCTGCTCTTAGTCTTGTTTTTACTTATGGATCCTGGAATATAATCAGCAGCTCATTTGCATTTTATTATTTTTCTCTTCATTATTTATAACCAAATTAATTTTCTGAGCTGTAAATGTCTGGAAACTTAAACGAGAGGATATATATAAAATATACACACAGACTTTGCATGCAATGTCTTAACTGAATTCATGCAGGTTTCTTCCCTTTAACGACGAGGAGGATGTCTTCTTTATTGGTTTGCTTACAGTGGTGTGTGTGTAGTCTGTCTAGATTTATAGCATCATTAATGTTTGCCCTTGTGCAGCACACAGACAAATCGGAGTGTTTCTTTGACATATTTATTTGAGGTTGTCTTGACCTGTGGCCATCTGTGCCTGCAGGGTCTGCAGATTGAGTTGCTTGATCCTTAACTCTCAGCGCTCATGGGACCAAATTCTTGCAGCAACCACACATTAGTTTTGGACCCTAGCACGTATCAGGTGTAATAATTACCACCCCCCCAGGGGTGCCGGGGAGAAGCCGTTTCTAATTTGGAACTTCTCTGTGTTTGGCGGGCCACATTTTCAGCACGATCTCATTTGGCTCAAACAATCGGTGGAGTATACTTAGTTTTGTGGAGTAGCATCATATTCAGAGTGGGGGGGAGGGGACTCTAGGGAAGAGGTTTGTGATAACATTCATGATTATGATGAGAAATTCTCAACCATCCCAATTTTGGCTTTTCAGATTTCATTAACAGTCATTATGAGTCACAGCCGCTGCTGTATTATAGTTCACATGGTCTTCAAAACTCCTCACAATCTTCAGGCATAAAGGAGGTGTAAATGAGGTAACTCTTGATTTTTGCAGCTGGCACTTTACATCAAACAGGATTTTCTTTGGCAAGTTCAGTTTAATTAATTACCATGGCCACTTAGAGAAAATGAATATTTGGAGGTTAATAGATGTTGTTGCAAACTGGTCCCATGACAGGTTGTAACTTTGAAAGTTCACTTTAAGTTCAGCCCTTATCCTGTGTGCTTAACCAAACTGTGTCCAATTTTAGAATATCAACCCGATCTTATGCATTAATATCTCAGAACGTTTTCCAACACATCCTACTGTAGATGTTACTGCTGCCGAGTTCACACCCCATGCGTCCTGTATCCCCTCGACCCTCAAAAATACATGAGGCTTCTACAGTTACAGTATGTCCGGCTACCCAGATACAGAACACGATTTACATTTTAACACATGATAGGAATTTCCATTTCCATTGTGAGCGCAGGGCAGAGTTTTTCTGTCTCCCTCTGACAGTGAGAACCCCTCCTCTCTCAAGAGCTGTCAGAGAGGTGAGTCATCACTTGTACTCCAATCAACCTCCTTTTCACACAGCGATAGACATCAGAGAAGTTTTTTTTCTTTTTTAGACAAAACATTTTCTTTAACATATTTTGTCAGCTTCTTTCTCTGGTTTTCGACACTCACACAAGCAAGTGAATTACAACCTCATATTTCAGCTGAGACAGTGAGAGCCTCGGGGTGGGGGGAGACACATCCATCCCCTCCCATCCTAAGCTCTTTACGCCTCACTGTGAGAGTGGTTGGACTGCTTCCAGGATGGCTTAAATCATGGCTTAGCCACTGTGGGATTTGGGGTTCTACGCTGCATGTTTTGATTGCGGGTATTTTAATAGCTGAATAATGGTGCAAACTGTAGTTTAAGTCTCTTATTTATAACAGAGCAGAACATGCTGTTTTGGTCTGAGGGTAGATTTGTGGATCAATCCTGTCACATGAGAGATAAAAAGCTAAGAGAATCCCAAATGGACCTTCCAACGTAGTGTGAACAGCATGAGGGAGAGAGACGTTCCAACGTTGGCCTGACCCAAAATGTTCAAGGATAGCAGCGTTGTTTTCACAGCTCAGAGGATGTCGTCAGCGCTCACTATAGAGTTGCCGATGTCGAACAAACAGAGGATCCGGTTTCAGGTCTCGGGTAGTTACAGAGCAACCTATACAACGTAATACACAACTTGTGTGTAGCTGCCAAGGGATCCAGTTTTTAAGTGCTTTAACCTCTATTATTTTTTAAATATCTGTAATATGGCTAATGGTTGGAAGTCAAAAATCAAGCTACTGTCTTAAGGTTTGAAGCTACGTGGAAAATGTCATCCTCTACGTGGTGGAAGGATATTTTAGCATAGAGAAAAGAGAATAACCAGTTGGCTTGAATGTTTTGCTTAAGTTACTCATTTAGCAGCTTTGCTTACAAAAGTCAAATGGAAATGTTTTAACAGGTCTCAGTTCAGACCCCAAACATACTTGGTGAACAGTCCCTTATTTGTACAATAATTGGGTTGGTGTCATGAATTTTTCATCTAAACATCCAAACTCAACACTAATTCCACAATGTTGTGTAAACAGTTTAAAGGTGGTCTGAGTGTCTCGCTGAAATGGTTCCCCCACGTTATAACTACAACATTAGTCAGGCCTCTTCAGCAGAACTCTGTGACTCATTGCTTTCATGGCCTTACTCCACTATTCCCATGCTGCCATCGTCATAGAAACAACGTTTAAAGGAAATATCCAACACTCGCATGTTCTTTACTCATTACACCTCGCTGATGAGCATAGCTCTGTTAACAGTAAGTGGTTGTTTTTATCATTTGATCACATGCTCATAAACCCCCGAACCTATTTTGCTGTCCTAGTCTGTTGTTTTTCTTCCTACATGTTCAAAATTGATTTTCTTTATTTTTTTCTTCAGTTTTGAAATTCCCCTGGAAACCTGCAGGAGCCTGTTACTCCACGCTGTGTGTTCTGAAGTTCACTGAGCAGCACAGATTAGAGCTCGGTGTGTTGATGTTGGGTCACGGAGTGAATCAGGAAGTGCGAGTGGCCGTAGAGACCCTGCCTGTCCCGAGGCGAACCTCAAGTCTCAGGAGTATCTTGATTAGTGCTGACAACAACAGCCATTTTCCTCTGTGGCTTTCACTGCACTAAGACAGGAATATGACTGATGTTCCTTTTGATTTTATGATTATAGCACAAATGAATGAAATGAAAAAACAAATGATTTTGTGTCTCAGATTGCAGTCATGTTGGACCAGTGTCACTTTCAGAGAAGGTATTATTTATATTAAGTCATAAAACAACGTGCATCAAGCTGCCACATACTGTAATTTGGACAGCAGCTGTTAGGAAAGTTCACCGGTTATTTTTGACCCGTTGTTTTCAACACCAGAGAGTGTTTGCTAAAATGGTGTCAATAATTATAATGCCATCAGCATACTCTTACTCTGACTGTGTGTTAGAGAATATGATAATCCTCATAACAAGTAACATGATTTTATATAAAAAATAAAATATTCCCATCCCTTACTTATTCAGTCTTGTAATATTTGCCAAGCTTAAGTCCACTTCAGACATTCAAGGAGAGTATTTAAATTGAACTACATCCTCAGTGTGTTTAATTACACCACATAGTTTGGACAAGTGTGTTTGGAGAAGTGTTTAGAAAAGGAAAAAGCAAAAGAAAGAAGCGCAGATGTTGTCTGAAAGTAAACACCTTGTCCATGTCCCTCATGTGCAACGTTGGTCTCTCCTGTTGATGTCAGCGAAGGCGTCTGTTAGCTTTCCTCTTCTCGGTCCCTCCGCTAATTGCAGCTGAATGCAGTAACGTTGCGATGCTTCGCAGCAGACAGGCTCTGTGTCTCCTGGCAGGAATGAAAGTCTCTAATGAGCTACCAGTAACTGCAGTACCAGGAGCTTTCCTCCAGTGTCTCCCATAATTACCAGAAACGATGTTCAAAGTGTGCATAGTGACAAGTATTTATATCTTACTGTATAAATCAGAGGATGTAGAATAAGTAAGGGCAGATTTCAAATCAAACTTAAAAAAAACAGTTGTCAAGTTGTTTCCCACAGCTAACTCACTGATACCACAACTAACGGCTAAATGTATGAAGAAGAAATACAGAAAAATGCCAGCATTGTTTCGTTTGATCAATCCTCTGTACAAAACAGTTAGCTATTTGCATGCCATCCTACTAACAGTCAGCGTTAGTTACTTTTAACCATGACGGCAATGTGTTCCTACCTGTAGCCAAGTATTTTGGTGTGTCTTCGTCCTACTGAGTTGGGCAGTAAATCAGCACTCATAAAGTTTATTTTGACTGCACTGACAAATCGCATACATTTAGTTTTATAGGTGTTGTGGAGATTGCTATAACAGCAGAGTGAGTGTGGGTAAATAAGGTAAAAAGCGGAACTTTTGTTATACTGCAAAACGCCTTCTATTTAATATCAAGTTGACAAAGATGAGTTAATACGGTGTAGGCTGCAAGATGAGCCATCACTTGGTTGTTGAGGTTTTGTTTTAGCATTTTCACAAGGATTTTTTTTTTTTGGTAAATGTCCTGTCAAACCAGGAAGTGGAACAGTGGAATTCATTTGCACATCATCATCCTGAAATAGCTGGAAGCTTGGTGACTACTGGCAGGTTGTGCAGTGGTTACTGTTGGTTGTGCCTATGTTTTGTTTCATCGAAAAAATGGATACGAAGAGGAAAGTTCTACTAGCATTGCTTCCTGATATGACGTTTCCTGACACTTCTAACACTGTAAAGATGATTTGCATTTGTTTAGAATTCACCAGAGATGAACTTGAAAGCTTGTATGCAAATGTACTTTGTACCACTAGGGAATCCCCTCAAATTAACTGATTTCGGTCCAAACTTTGACTTTGGAGTGTGGTCAAGCCCTTAAAGTAGGGTTTAAAAGGTTTAAAAGATTCTTATGCTGTAATTTGATGTATCTGACCACATTTGAAATAAGTGTTACCACTTTGAATTGAAATGTTTCCATGTTAATGTTTTTTGTTAATTTGATCCATAAATAAATCAAATCATAGGCACATTGTGTGAACATGTTATGTACACATGCATTATCCCAGTAGCTTAAATCGCCTGTATATTCTGCTGTTGGTTCTCTGTAAAGGTGGATGCATCCAGATTTGGAGATGATGATGTTATTACTGAATAGCAGGTCTGTCCCTTTGGAACTGCTGTAATGCTGGTAGTGATCCCTAATGATGTGGAAGCAGCTGGAAGTCTGGAAGACAAAGGAATAATCTGCTTTTATTGACAAGATGAGAGAGAAATCCCTTAAACCCACAGGTTTTTCTCTCGAGTGTGAAAGTCGCAGCCACAAAAGAGAAGCCACTGCTGAAGCCGTGCTTTGGATACTGTACTGTCTGCTCAATGTACTCATACCGGGGAATACTCTGAATGATGCAGTACAAGCCTGAATGTTACATTCAATATGTCTGTTAGGGTTTCCATGGATTCCAGGGGCTGTGTTGGTGGGGCGTGTTGCTTCAGATACCAGTGAGCCGATGAAATATGATCCACGTGGAGTAAGCAGTAGTAAGTTTTCAACCTGCGAGGTGCGCAGAGAGACGTGAAACAAAGACACTGCGTGAGGTGAGAGGGACAGGTGCATGCTGGTGTTCTAAAAATAAAAGGAAGTAGTTTGGCCTGTTGATATCAACATGGTCCGCGGTTGGAGCTGCAGCAGTGGCTGTGACACACAGCTCAGAGAGGGAAATAAGGCACTTTTAAACCGTTTGTGCTGAACATACAGACATGATACACATATTTTTTGATTCATTATTTATGAATAAATGTCTATAAATTGGCCTAGTTATAATATAAAAAGGACGCTCCTTAGGCAACTACAGAACCGGCCTTAGAATCATCATGTTTTTAAGTTTTCTTCAGCATCAAAATATTTCTGTATGCACTGCTAATAGCTAATTCTGTATACTTGTAATGGAAACAATTTGCCAAAATGTAATCAAATATAGGCTAAAAGAAAACCCTAACAGGCTCAAGATGTTCCAAAAATCAGAGCATGATTATTTCCCAAACTGAAGTAAGACAAAGAATAATAATAATAATAATAGGACTAATACCAAGTGTGAAAAGCAGAGTTTCACTGCCTTCTTATGTTTTCATCTGTGACCATGCTTGGCATCACTGATGGGAGTGGTCAGAGGTGCCACGGAGTACACTTCTGCAGCAGAGTGAAAATATGAATATATTCAAAGGGTGCTGCTGTTTAAATGAGCGGTTGGGTTTAATATAAGAGAGATTGATCCTCTGGGGTTTGTGGTTTATTTGTGGTTTGCTCCTGGAAGGAAAGCCGACCTACAGCACCATCTCCATTGCAATTAGTTTATTTGTATTATATATATCTTTGGCAGCATATGGTTTTAATAGACATTTTTGTTCTAAACATGTTTTGGCTAAACATTATCCTCTTTTGAATTGTGTTTTTTGAACTGGCCAAAATGGAAATTAGAAACCATACATGAGCCATTAAGAGCATAAAATGTATAAGACATGAATTTACCAGTGGTACTTGGTGCTAACAAGTTAAGACAATAAAACATTAACTTTCTTCAGTTTTTAGGATTAATGCCGTACCTGGAGGTTTTATGTGCTCTCTTTCCTGTTTTTGTCTTATGAGCCAACAACGCTATGGGTTAGCATGGTCTTTCAGACACTACACTCCTACTGATCAGTTGAATGTCCTTGATAAACCAGTCCAGAGGGTGAAGAAATAACTCTGGCAGGGTCACTGATCCTTCAGCTTGCAGACTGACACATTGAACCCATCCAGCTCTGTGTCCTTCAGCTTCGCCTCAGTCATGAATTACTAAGTTGACAAAACAGCGCGGGCATGATCAGAATGACACATGATGAGCTAATTTCTTACCACACACACGTCTGGGGATTGTGCAATATTTATCATCCTGCTGCTGCTGTCGTCCGTGACTGCGGCTCATTATGCAATCTGATTGTTATCTTGTCTGATGATGCGTTATGTCACACTGTGCCAATGTGAGATTTAAGTTTTCAAGTAGATCTGATGCATTCATATATCTCACATATATATCTACAGTACTGTGAATGAAGCTTCCTACTGATAAACTTAATGAAGACAGCCCACACAAGCCTCATTTTCCCTTCAGTCTTTTCTCAAAGTGTAAATTGAACCTATAAAAGTGATATTAGCATGGATCAATTTTGCATTTCACTCACAAAAAAACCCTCGCATCTGATCCCAATCCCTCTGACAGCTGTGAAGTGTTTCCTAGCTATGGCAAGACACCTCTTGTTGTGAAAAATGGCAGCTACGACAGCAGCTACAATCAAAACACAGTTATAACATTTCATTGTCATCTCAACAGTCTTAACGTGTGTCCCCTGCCTTTAGCAAACAGTAGCCGATTTACAAATCCATGACACAAAGCAACATTAGCATTCATTTGCAGTCATGTGTATGGCCACCCAATAAAGTCAAATATTTCTTCTTTTAGCTCTCTTGTGGTCTCTACCACCACCTGAGGGAAAAATATGTGGTCTGCTAAAGCTGCTAAATGCTCTACTATGTTCACCAGCTGGTCGCACATTTTTTTCCTGTTTGGTGCTGGGTAGGTCACGTACAGTAAGTTTATCAGAGCTTTTTTACTGAAAACAGCTGCCTGTTGCTGCTGGAAATTATGCTGACGAGAGCGCTGAGAGTGAACTGAAGTAGTAAAAGTGGGTCTGAAAAACCAAAACTACGCTCAATAACACTCCACTACTTGTGACACCTTTCACATTACACGTAGTCATTTGACGTTAGTCCTTTGTTAATCTAAAATATTGAGTAGTTCAGCTTCAAGACTGTGCTTCTCATTGTTTAAAGGGACATTGATTAATTGTTTTCCCTAAACAGCAAAGACTAATAATTCTCTGTTGACAATCACTGACTCTAAGCTAGAAATATATAATTGTGATTTTCAAGTATGAAAATGTTGATTAGTGCAGATTTAAACGGCCCCATTAATGTTTTACATGAAGCTTATTGGATTTGTTTATGTTATGGTCACCTGTGAGAAGGTGAGAACAAATCGCTCTTAAAACCAGAGAAGATTTTTTGGATCAAATTCAGTTTTTGTAAATGATAAGCGGTGATTAACAAAATGAACTCCTGTGCCGTGAATGGTTTAGCTATTGATGCAGTTTCCAAAACGTTCTGGCATTGACCTTTATACTGTTTAATGTCTGTTTGTCCTTTCTTGCCTGTGACCTTGTCAGATTCACCTGAGTGACACAGAACAGCTGTGATTTGGATCGTTTGATCATAATTTGTCATTCAGACAAATGAGGCTGTAGTCTTATGAAGCACATGCTGGGTAGGTTATATTAAGATCATGCTTGAAGAGGGTGCCAGGCTTCAGGAGCACCATCCAAGACCCCATTAGTATGCATGTTGTTTTTGCCTGTCGCTACAAGCATGGAGCACATGAAGGCAGCCAGTGAAATACACAGGAAGCAGCCCAGTCTAGCATTATTTATCCATATAAGTTACAGGTAGAGCATATATTTGCATGTATAATTGTAAATTGAAATCATTTAAAACTTGAATATAGCTATTGCCTGGTGTCAGTTCATCACATATTAAAAGACCTGTCAGTCAGTTTGCGAGCCATAACAGCTCTCTAATCTGTTTAGTTTGTTTGTTTGGATTGTGCCAGGCTAGCTGTTTCCCCCTGTTTCCAGTCTTTATGCTGAACTAAGCTAATTGTGGCCTGGGTCTAGTATCATCTTTTCCTAAAGGTTGAACTATTCCTCTAACCAACTGTTAATTCTACACTTCAAACCTGCAGGATTCATAGTTTGGTTTAACCAAACAACAAGCTGTAAAGACATGTTAACAAACAGTTGCATACGGTATTTAGAAAATAATGCTACAACATTAGCATTTATTTTGAGTTTTTTTTTATAGTCCAATATTACTCTCCACGTACTGTAGCTCTTTTTTTGGTGTCTGCCAACTCCCGAGGGAACTTCACATCATACTAAGTAATCAATCTTAAAATATTGATAAATGCAGCTTTAAGATTGTGCTGCTGTACTTCAAAATAGCCATAAGGTTGATACACAAGAGTGCCACAGAATAATTGTTTACCCTAATGAGCAAAGACTAATTATTTTGGGTGATAATCATTGACTGAAATCCAAGAATATAATCAAGATTATAATTTTTGCCATTATTGTGAAACCCTATTTCAGGCCTAAGTGCCACAAATAGACAGTTGAGAATCTCAAAGTAGCAAAAGGTGATAATGAGGTCAGTGGTCATCCTCCAACATGGTGATAACGCAAACCAATACTCTTTTCCAAGATGTCAATATGGACAAAATAACACCACCAGCTTGAGATTGTAATGCCGAAGTTGCATCACATGTGACAGATGTCCTGTCAGCTGCAAAGGAGCAGGAGTTCAACAGTAATGACACTGTAAATGTCCTGAATGTTCATTCAGTGTCCATGTTTGTCAGGGCTACAGTCGATCACGTTTATAGCTGTTGTCGTAAACATGCTAATTTGCTGTTACTGATACTGATACTGTGCAGGAGCACTGCAAACAAAGTTTAGTGAGGACCGTCATGATGACCAAGGTGTCTCTCACAATTCAAGGCCCATCACACATTTACTCTAAACCTGATGGAACCACACAAGCATCAAAATAACATACATTTAGTGATACATTTATACATGTAATTAAATTATTATTATTATAAGTTAATGAGTCTTAAGTCTTGTGATTTACAGATTTTACAAGGCTGCATTGTAGTTTTTCATGAGGGGAAACATGCTTTCTAACTAACGTATTTGCTGCATAAATTCATGACATCAATTTTCCTGCCAGAGAAGAGAAGTCTATCGATCCAAACTGGGGAAGTTCTGAGCCAAGTGCCACTCTGCCACATGTTGTTTTCAAGTTCTGAACAAGAAATCTGAAAAAGAAACGTGTCCACTTGTGTTGCAATTCATATCACAGTCTGTATTTGTCCTATTCAGCTTATGAATGGCACATTTACAATTTTTTCTCCTCTTTTGTGCAGTTCTGTATTTTTCTTGTGCGTGCCATTGTGTCCAAGATGTCTTATTTATCAATGTGGCATTTGAGGACAGACGGACAGATGGCCAGGCTGGAATTCACCAGAATAGTCCTTAGGTCATTTTATTTTGTAAAGCAGTGCTGTGTTCCTGGGGACAGTGCTGTGGATCAGACCCATCATCACCCATGATGAACACCCAGTCAGGGACTGGTTAACATTAACATTTTAAGCAATGGTCGAAGAAGTGAATAGTCTTGTTGTACTCTATAATACATAATTTATTTGTTGATTATAATTTGTATTATAAATCTGAATATTCGTAATTTAAGTAAATGTAGTGGAGTAAAAAGTAACATGTTTTGCCTCTGTGAAGTGTAGAAGAAATATAAAGTAAAATACTCAAGTAAAGTACAAGTACCCCAAACTGAACTGAAGTACAGTACTTGAGTGAATGTACTTCCTCCACTGCATTAAATTGCACACAGTAAAAGTGAGAGATGCATGAAGTGCATGTGACGTTTAGGAAACTGGAACTCAGACTGGACGGGTTTACTTAAACAAAGACTGTCTGTTGACTGCACACACAACTCTGGCCTCCAACCAATCAGAGCTTTGATCCCACAGTGATGGCGAGTGGTTCTTCTGAATGCTGTGAGCAGCTCAGAGTAACACAACCTCCCTCTGCAGGATTTATAAAACATGTTTCTACCTTACCTGAATCTCAATGAGCCCTCATTAGATACGTTTCTTTTAACTAGACCGCTGCTGTACAGTAATATTAACTCAACGCTCAATACAGTAATGTTTATTACATTCTCACTCGACAAAAAATATACTATTGATTGATCATTGATGCATTGTTTTTCATTTGTCTCTGTCTACTACTGTCTTTTATCCCCAACTACAGAAAACTATAATAAAAAAACTAAGAAGAAAAATAAGTGATTTTAATCTGAAATGTCAGTGAGGCTGACACCACCATGGGCTTTGAGCTCACACCCCAAGTGATTTTTCTGCCCAAGTTCCTGTTCCTGTTTCTTTGGCAGGTTATTCACACTGGTCGATGGTGAGTCACGCTCCAGGAAGAGTGGAGGAGCATGAGTGGGTTCTCTGATGTTTGCAGGTTGACTTCTGCACACTTGAGACCTGCTGGTGCTCTCTGCAGGGCTGTGACGTACTGTACATCATAGACAGGATCATTGGTGGTTTTATAATCTGTTGTGAAAGTGGACCTTATTTTATTTCTTCTTTTTTTTTTTTTACAGTTTTAATCAACTCTTTTCAACACATCTGAAGATTATGATGATTGTGTTTCAGATTAGTTGCTTACTCTTTCTTGTTTTTAAGCGCTGTAGACTTTAAGTCAGACTTTCTGGAAAATAAAAATAAAGACTTGGGACATGACTTGTTTCAAATAATCTTGACTTGCTTGATTTTTTTCATGTCTGACAGTTTCATAAAAACATATTTTTTCTTAAACACCAACAGTGGGTTCTAAAAAGCGGTTTCCTTCCTGCAGTGAATTATTGTTACGTTGGAAAGAATACATTTGTCATTTTCTTGTATTACAATGTGATTTCTGTCTTGTAACTGGCAACGACATTAAGTGAAGCGCATGTTGGTAAAAATAAATGCAAATTGGGTGGAGTTTGTCTTGGCAGCTCTCTTGTCGTCATGCAGAGGGACTTGTGCAGTAGTCGTCCCTCTGAGTCCGAGCTCAGTGTGTCCTCGTGTGGGTGGAGCCATCTGCCAGCAAATGGCTGAAGATACAGATGTGATGCATCATTATCCTGTGACTGAGATGAAAGATGAGTGCTGGCACCGTCTTCTGTCACCTCATTGACAGACCCAGTCATGATAGCCCTCTTTTTGTTACAGCCTGTGTGTTTTCACCAAATCTTCCACTGCCCGCGGCGTTAGCATTTCTAGGATTGCACCGACATTGTTTCCAATTTCTAAACTGGGATAGTCAGAGGCATAAAGAGATTTCCTGGCTTTCAAAGAAGAAGGGGGTCGATTAAAAATGCATGTGGGTGCTTTTTGTCATTACGGAGCCATCAGCGGTTGTAGATTGACAATACAATTTCACATCATGGAAATGAATTCGGCTGAGCTCATTCATTATGGATGGCCATTGGCTTCTTGTTCAGGACGGCCATTGTGTTATTTCTAAATAGATGAAAGCCAGGTAGGGTCGCAGATAACCTGGTAGTGTATTTCAGGATGTAAAACATTTTTTCTTTTCTCTGGCCAAAACCTTTCTGTCCATATCTGTGTCTCTGTGGGTCGAGCCCTCGTCTACATTAGCTCTGGCTTTTAAAAAGGAAATTAGGACACTCATTTTGTAACAGTATTAATGAGCTGCTCTGCTTTTTTGGCTTTTAAATGTCAACTGATGATGCTGTATTTTTAAAGAATAAAAAATCTAGGTCTCTTCTAACCCAAATGGCAGAAATCATTTTGTAACAGCTGCATCTCATAATGTATAAACTCATGAACTGTGTTGTGGTTTAGCTGCTTTTTAGCCTACTTTATAATAAGTATGCTCTAGTTAGGTAACAGATTTTGTCATCTGCCCTCCATTTCTGATAATCTTCCACCTTCTTCTCTGGTTAGACAAACACAACATGACAGTTTCTTTTTTGAATTTGACTGTGTGATTCTTAGTGTCAGTAGCCTTGTGTCAGGTGAGAACACTGATTTCTTTCCTACAGGTAAGGACAGAGTGGTCACCTCGAGATCTGTTTGGCCTCTACATATCTAGATGTGATGATTTATGCTGTTTATTTCCCTTTTGTGTTTTTTACCGTTTTGTCTTATTTCCTGTGGTGTTCGCATCAAGTCTCAGCTAAGCTCTATCAGTGTCAGTGTTGTCACCTGACAACTCTTACTTTGTTCGCCAACACCCCCGGATCTCATGTTTATTACCCCTGCAACCTGCCTCCCAGTCTGCTCTGAACATCTATCGACTTACTCCAGGCTTCGGTTTATTCAGCAGCGTCTCCCTGCAGAAAGGCAGAGTGACAGAATAAAAGCAATACCCTGTTTTTTATTGTCACGCTGCTCCACTGTGGCCACCGAAGCTTCGGGCTCTGCTGCTGCATCCTTCCTTGTTTGTGTCTGTGGAAGCTGAAGCCACGTTCTGTCACCTCGCCCACTCTTCCGCTGCCAGTTTACATGATGAGCCGAGCTCTTGTGTATTTATTCCCACTGTCGTATGTACAGTAACTGATGAGTCTGTTTGTGACACCGCTCTTCTAAACTGTGACTCTTTCTGCTTTATATAACACAATTACAACGGGCTTACGGGATGTATCAAGGTCTGACAATGCTCATTAACAGGCATTAAACATTTGCTACACACCTTGAAACATATTGCTGTTGGCATTACATCTAGAAAACAAAATGTAGAGCTGCAACTCACAATCATTACCTGCTGATTGTTTTGTCAATTCATTTATGAATCGTTTAGTCTGTATAACGTCAGAAAATAATGAATCACAATTTTCCGAAGCCCGAGTTGACATCTTTTTTTAAATGTCTTGTTTTGTTTGAACATCCATCCAATAATAGTTTGGAATTAATAAATTAGATTTTTTTTCTTATCAAAATAGTTGCAGATACATTTTCTGTCAATCGAGTATCAACTAATTGTTGCAGCTTTAAAAAGACAATTGAATGTTTTAAAACATGTTAATTTGTTTGTTTTTTGAATTCTTACTTTTAATTTAATTTGCTAATATTTTATGTTCTTTCATTAGTTTTTCTTGCATTATGTGTTCGGTGTGTTTATGTGAGTTACTTTCTAACTTAGTTTTGAAAAGTGCAAATTTGCTAAAGTAAAAGTAATTTGTTCCTGAAATATTATAAATGTGTATATTTTGGACAATGTAAACGTAACAAAACAACTTCAGTAAATGGTCTTTTTTTTTTTTACAGGTGGTGCTCGTATTTGCTCTCAGCATTGGAGCCCTTGTTATATACTTCATAGATTCCTCTGAGTAAGTATGCTTTTTACTTCAGTACTCATGCTGCTCTGTCCTCAAACAGTAGGTCACAATTAACCCTGTTTTAACCCGTTACACTGCAGAATATTAGTAATGATGGGCAGACTACTTTTAAGGCTGCTTTTATAATTTATCAGAGTCCATTTAACCATAAGATCAGACAATCATGGGAATGTAGCCTCGAATGTAGCCTTGAGTTCATCTCAAGGTGTTCGGACCAGCTGTCCTTATTCTCTCTCTCTTTGGCAGTTTTCTCTCAAAGAAATATATAAATGTATCAATTATGCTGTATTGATTATGGACTTATTGCTTTCTAAATTACTTTAATCCTGCTGGTGAAATGATTTGGCCTCAGCTATAAAGATTATAATGGTTCATTTTAAAATTGTATGCATTTCAGACGTGTGATTTAGATTAGCCTGAGACCTCAGTCATTAACTGGTTCCTATACTGTCATAAATCCTCATATAGTACATATACTGTCGTACTGGCCTTAATAACCTTGAGTGCTTTGTGCTCTGTATATGGTATTTGAGATCACTGGCTGTTTTCATCCAATCCCCTACCAGGTAAACTGCTCTGAGCTTACTGGCGGTCTCCGCTGACAAACCGCCAGTGCTCACAGATGAAATTTGCTTAATCTCTGTAATGAAAGGATCAGACCCTCAAACAGGCAGGAAACACCAAAGTTCCTGTTCAAAACAACCACCATTGCTTATCAAACTAGAGGAAGCGGAAGACCCTTTTAGCTTTGTGTGCGACAGTGTACTGTTACCGCAGCCTGGTGGTGTTTGGACAGGATATGCCATTAAGGAGAGAAAAATACACCAGGATAAAAGCTTTTATGAAGCCCAAAGGGAGTCTCCGCTGGGAGTAATGTTAAGGCAGAGAAGAGAAAATTGGGCTATAAACTCACGTAATCTGGCTCATGGTCCTGGAGGCAGGCATTCAGGGTTTTTTGGGTTATTTCATAAGACTATGTGCAGCGCAGGGCTTGGCTTTCTCTGATGTGGTTTGTGAGCATGATCTCATTTCATTAACTGGACAAGCTCAGGTAGAGTTACATCCTCACCAATGCCATCTGTGGCCTCCTGTTCTCAGAACTTGCTTGCAGCCGCGCCCAGTTCCCTGTTCACCTGATGAAGGATGACCCACGACCTCTGCCTTTAACCTTTTCACGCATATGAAAAGGGCATTGTTAAATACACAATGAGGCAAGATGCTGCAGCACCTGTTCAATTACTTATATTTATATTCATTCTTCTTGGTGCTTTGTCCCAGTTTTTATTCAGGTCTTTCTATTATTCAGACAGTATTTCTTCACTACCTGTCAACCCAACAAGCTCAGTACTTAAAGCTAAAGAGTAGCCAGTTAGCCGCTCTCTTGCATGCTTCTAAGTGGCAGCAGACTGTAACAGATACAGCCCTTCTTGTAATTAGTCCTCTGGGGCTGCAAAGGCTGTTATATGATGGACACGCTGACCTGGCTGGAAGCAACAGAGAGAGACAGACGTCAACACAGCAGACCCACTTAAGTTCATAGAAAAGAGCTCAAGCTATGAGATGAAGAAGCCAGTTAGGTCTCAAAGGGAGTTTTACTTCGTAAAGCTGTAGTTATGTCTTACTCTGCCCCCTCTGCCTCCATCTCGTCTCATGTAAGTCAAGATGAAAATGGAGAGTGGGACACTGTTCTTTGTTTCATTAATGTTAAAGTAGAGCTGGCTGTCAAACCTCAACACTGAGTACCGCACAAGTTTCTTTCACTGGGGGGGCAGAAAAACTCCACAACATGCTGACAAAACCACAGCCGGGCATATAATTATGACCTGCTTAGCACATATCATGGTCAACAGTCTGTCTATGGCAAAGCTGTTAGCATGTTAGCAAACAGTGTCCTCAACTGGGAACAGCATTAGCATTAACTTGGAGTAGTGTTTCTGTCCACCTGGTGAATGTAAGTCCATTAGTAACTCAACTTTTAGTTCTGTTTTAGTCTCCACCAACTCGTGATAAAAATAATGTCTCCTTTAGCTGCTAGATGTTACACTGTCTTTATTAGCTGACTGATAGGTCTGTCATTTGGTGCTGGGCAGGGAGCTTACTGTGAGTTTATATGCCTGCTGTATTTGGAAATGGTTTGAAAAGAATGTGTGGGCTATAAACCAAAACAATTAACTAAAAGTGGGCAGAAAACTGTAGAACTTCTAATTTGGGTGGGGATTATCTCTGGGTGTGTCACTGCAAGTGCAGAAACCCCTTTCACAGAACATATAGTCATGTGATTCATTGTTATTGTAAAAACTGTTGATTTTTGAAGCTTTAAATCTAGATTTTACTAATATTTAGCTAATAAAATTCTTGCACAACTGCTTGTGTTAAATCATTCATATTTATTTAATTTGCCTGATGAAAGGAACACTTTATTTATGTTCATATATTTTTAAATGTGTATTCCTCCGAGTAAATTATTTTACTATCAGCACCGTAACTTGTGTAGAATATTTTACTAACAATACCCGGTTAAAGTGATCTGCTTTCACCCTTAGTGGATTGAGCTTTTCTTGAGCATTAAGGCTGCAAATTACATGCAGAGCCATCAGAGAATATTTAGGTTTCCTTTGTGAGCTGTTCTGTCTTGTTTGATCTAAGTCTGAATTAACTGATGGAGATAGACTATAAACTACTATGGGCAGGGGGGGTTTGTGATCCATAACAGGCTTAGCCCTTTTCCACACCAGTCCTACTGGAACTCAATTATTTAGCACTGCAGGTCTGCCTCTCCTATATGGTCTGTCACCCTGTTATGACAGGGATTTGCCAGGATGACGTGTCATTACAGTGAATGAGGGCAGAACTATCCAACGTGTTAGGACTATTCTTAGAGGTGCCAAAAAGAAGACTAGTGAGGGATATTTTCTTTTTCACTGTACATTTTGAGAAATTAATCTACAAGACAATTTGAAATTCAAGTGTTGAATAAAAGAGAAGAAAACAAACAGAACTTGCTAAAGCCTTGAGAAGATGTAACAGAGGGGGGAAGCAGCCCGATATAAATTACAGTACAATCAAAACATTAGTTCTCTTTATATTATCAGATAAACTGCAAAAGTTAGTTTTCAAAGGCGACACAGGAAGTCTCTTTCAGAAATGTGCTTTTTTCCATGAACAGGGTTTGTTTTGTTTTGCTCTGAGGATTTAAAAAGTTAAAGATAAAAGTTAAGATCTTTCATTTTCTTATGGTCATAAAGGATGATGAAAGCATAAATGTTCAGAATAAATAGTGACGGGATGAAGGGGAATTTCTTTCCACGTTTTCTGACCTGATTATATCCAGCACCTTTTTTACAGAAAGTTGATCATCTTTAGACACACCCAAATGCAAGTCCAGTTTACACCCAGCTGGACTAACATACTGCCTGCTGGTTAGGATTCTTATAAATACTGAGGTGTGAAGGTTGAGTGAGGCAGATGAGGATAGTTTGTGTCTTCCTCATCACATCACTGACCTCCTGGTCATCAACCGGAAGATCAACAGAGTGTCTGTGCTGTGCATCAGATCGGTTCAAAATAAACCCTAAGGTATTTTAAAGTCACCCCGTGAACTCCATGGGGACAGTGTTTTAACAGACTTTCAGATTAGATTTTTTTTTACATAACAAAAACATTTAGCTTTAATCCGAGTAGTATTAAACAGCACAGGGGAGCTTGTTGCGTGATGAGGTGTGTGTTAGTGCAACTTGTGTAGGGATCCTGCAGGTAGAAGACTTAACAAAGAGGCATGAAAACAAGCTAACTAAAGGGACCTGCTGGGCACTAACATGTGCCAGAGAACAAAGACTGTAACAAAAATCTGCATGATTCACAATAACCTGTGCTTTAGGGCAGTGGTTCCCAACCTTTTCATCCTGTTGTCCCTTAACACAAAGCAATATCTAGTTGCATATGTCCACAAATATAGGAGACTTTTCCTAATTTTTCCTTCTCAGATTCATTCATAATCATTATATATCATCAAATATACTGCATATAGTTTTTCCTTTCCTATCATCTCTAGTCATCTCACTGACCCTCAGGTTGGGAACCACTGCTTTAGGGCTGCAACTAATGATTTTTTTCATTCTCATTTAATTTTAAGATTTCTTTTCTGTTTGATCGGTTGATAGTTTTGTGTAAAAAAAATAAAAATAAAAAAATAAACGTCTTCACAGAGCCACAAGGTGATGTTTTGAAATATCTTGTTTTGTCTGACCTACAGTCTGAAAACAAACGATTCCGTTTACTATATTAAACCTAGAAAATCAGTAAATCACGTTTTAGAAGCTGGAAACAACAAATGATAAACGACTTAAATAATGAATAAAATATGAAAATTGTTACATATTAATTGTCTTTCAACTTTTTTCAGCGTTAACACAATTAACCTGTGTTTTCATTTTAAGTGTGAATAACATTTTGAGAGGATATTTTTTTTACTTCCAGGTCATCATTTTTATTACCCCTCCTACTAACCTATTACAGTCACATTCACTTGGTTATTTTCTCTTTATTTGAATTCTTAGTGCAAGATACAAGCTTTTTGAGGGTGAGACTTCACGGCATTGCTAGCACTTGCTATGGTTGCCTGATTTCGTAAAAGAAGACATGAACCCTGCATGCATTTAACCCTTAAACTACTGCCTTTGGCTCTGCATTTCCATCATGTGTGACTTAATAGTTACCTGAAATGCTGTCTATAAGATAGGAAATGCAGGCCTGATTGGAAAACAGCCTCATTTTCATTTCATTATATTGCACCTGGAATTTGACAGATTGTTTTGCAGTTATTTAAGGGTTAATCAGGAATCTTAGATAATAGTAAGTTATTGCTTGTGTGACAACAAATGCATGTCCTTCCTCAACAGAAAAACCGTTGGAAAATACCAACAATTGCACTTATTCAACACGCAAGTTCCTCTTCTTTTGTAAATTTTAAAAACGCATTTTCAGGAAAAGAAGAATGTGTCTTTTATGCTTTTTTTCATGAAACACTGTTGATGTATATCTATTTTTCCAAACCTTTCCTCACTTGACTGCCAATTTTTATAGGACATGAACATGCTTTGTTTCTCTCTCTGTTTAATAGTCCTATCGAGTCCTGTCAGAACTTCTACAAAGACTTCACGTTGCAGATCGACATGGCATTCAACGTGTTCTTCTTGCTGTACTTCGGCCTCCGTGTAAGTAAAACTGTAGTTGCCTTTTATATTTTTTATTGACATTTCGTTTATTTGCACTATCTGCGTAACTGCGTATCTCATCTTTAACCCTTCATTTCCACAGTTTATTGCTGCCAATGACAAGCTGTGGTTCTGGTTGGAGGTGAACTCGGTGGTGGACTTCTTCACGGTTCCTCCTGTGTTTGTGTCGGTGTACCTGAACAGGAGCTGGCTCGGTAAGGCTGCTCACATGGCTCACACAGGCTGATTAACAGACCAAGTGGACTTTTGGGCTTTGTATTTAGAAGCCTGTGGTGCCACCCAGTGGATTTAATGGGTCTAGCAGCTGTCAGTGAACACACCATATAATCTTAGCACGTCACTAAACCTGCAAAATGGTATTTTGTGGTCATTTACATGGGCACACCTATAATATTAGCCATATAAGTTTGATAAATTTGTCATGAAATAAACTTTATGTTGGGACATTGCATGATATGCATGTTAAGTTTGAATGATCCTCACTATTACTGTGAAAAAAACTCTACTACAGCACAGCATGCAAACTGAAAAGCACACTGATTTGAGCTTTACTCGTCAAACGTATTCTTGTTTGCATGACAACACTATCAAATATTGTATGGCTGTCATCTGGTGTGCCATTCAAACTTGCATTTTGCAAGTTGATTTGAATAGAAATGTAATTTTCTATTGCTTCCATGTGTTCGGCCATGTGTTGTGGGCAGTGGGCATTGTGCTGCAGGTGTCATTCAGTTGCCCTTCACCTGTCCGGCAGAGCTCTCCAGCAGCACCTGCAGTAACACTTGAATTCAATCATGCTGCGATTGAAAAGTACACGAATGGATTAAAAAAAGGTAATAAGCTTTGCTCAGGGCTCAAGTGCTAGAAGTCAATCTGCTAAATGTGTGAAGCTCATCACTCGGAGAGGCCTGTGAGGAATTTGAGGATTAAGGGGGATAATTTTTTTTTGGGCTGCATTTCAGGTTTGTATAGCTGCTTTTTCTTCTCCTGTCAGCTGAAGAACAAACCTGCCATGTAGCCAACACCAGCACCTCCTTCAGCAATGATCACCCTCCACTTCAGAGTCAATATGACAGCTTGATAGGTGCAGTTGCATAATGTGCCTGTGTGTTTTTTCAGGGCTAATGTACTGTGACTTATGGTGTGAGAACAATAAAAGTAGAACAAGCCAATGCTGGCTGCTGGTGCCATCTAGTGGACACGTGAGAGTATGGCTGGCATATGAGGGGATTTGGGCAGCAGCATAGTATCCATTCATTCATTGTTTGTAGCATTGTACAGATAGTTCTTGGTTTGTTAGCAACAATACATTTTTTTATTGGCCATTTAACTGCTATAGTTGTAGCAAACAGTGTTGAAATTCAAGCTCAAAAGAGTAGTTTATATTATTAGTTTGACCTCCAACATACTGTTTGGAATTGCCATTAGGTCAGTTTCTGTTTTTGTGTGACCATTTTATGTGCAACATTTCAAAATGTCTGCCTTTTTTGTATCCTGTTCTCAACTTTTTCATTTCATCATCATTTGCATGCTCATTGGCCATTGCTCTATTTTAGTGCTCGTTGAGCTTTCATTTCTCTTCAGCTGAAGCCCGTCCTTCACTTCTTTACTCAGATAATATGCTGCAGTTTGAGAACATATTGAAATGAGAAATTACAAATGAATCACTCATACCCTTCCTCTCCTGCAGATCATCCATTAGGTGTGTGTGGATGCAAAGATGTGATCAGACTAAAACTATCTATCACATCTAAAAGGATACCGTATAAACCCAGAATAAACACTACAGCTACATTTTGAATTGGTGTCTCAGTGATGTTTTGGATTCAAAGACCGTAATAAATACAATGTTTTTAACCAATCCAATTAGATTTTGCAATGCTGGCTTTGGTTTTGTTATCTGAGGAAGTTGGAGGATGGAGTTTATTCAAAACAATCAGTTATAATGATATTAACATGATATTGCAATATTTTCTCTACATTACTGATATTACAGACAACAATATGGAAATGTACCCTTTAAAATCCAATAAGATTTTGCTCTTAAGTTAGTAACCTGTGGGGTTCTTATTTAAATCTTGGTGTTTTTTAGTGCTGATAACTGTTACCATTTGTGTAGGTGTTCTTTTTGTTGTCTGCTCAGCCACGCATGGCTCTCACTGCTCATGTTAACTGAATTTCACACAAACCAAAATATACAAGCATCTATGCACCTAGTGGACCAAATACAGGTTTGAATACTTTTGTATTGTATCCAAATTAGATTTTTAGTTTCAATGCAAATTAACATGAAGCGTAAATATCTCCTGTGGTTTGGAGAGATGATTCCAGTGGGAAAAGACATTAATCTCCTTCAATATGGTCTGTGAGCAATTGGTCGTGTAGGATTAGTAACTGATTAGTTTAATTAAACTGAGGTTAAACAGGTGGAAAGGTCATAACCAGCTCAGCAGCGTGCCGGTCGCAGCTGTCAAACTCCCTTTTTCTGATCACACACACGCTAATATTCTCTCATACTAACGCGCTCAATGATGCATGACAAGAATGGGGGAGCGAGCATGGCATATTTTGGGTGTTGTAGAATTTGCCTTCATGCATAAGCAACATGCTACGTGCTAATAAGCCCAATAACAATTTTTACTGCAAAGTCTGAAAGTCTGACCTGCGGCAGGTGTTAAATACAAGCAGCACATTTATCTCTGACAGTGAAAATACTCCAGTGCAACTCTTCCAAATATTATAAAGTAAACAAAACATTACTCTTCCAGATAAGATATTCATGTCTTGTTGACAGCCTTGTGTTGTAGCTTTTGTGTAAAAACACAGAAGTATTAAACTGTCCACTGAAACTAAATGTCCTCAAATGAAAATGCTGTAAAGCAGTGGTTCCTGACTTGAAGGTCAGGACCCTCAAACATGTCGCAAGTTAAGTTTGCTGCAGAATGATTCATGGATTAGGAAAGAACTATGCAATTTGATGAAGGGAAAAGTAGGACACAGTTCTGAGACTGAGTCATTTGAGTTTAGTTTTGTTGTGTTGAGTTCATAGGCAGTGATTGATTTCCAGAATGTCCTTGAAAAGAAGTTTAAGCCAAGAAAAAATTTTATGTTGAATTGTATGCTTGCCTGTAGACAAATTTCATAGTTCTCCAGGTTTGGAAGAAGCAGGTTTGGACTGGTCGGTGGTTGTTAATCTTTTTGGCTTGTGACTCCTTAAATCAAAGCAATGTCACTGTGAGATCCCTCATCACCAGAGCCTTTTCATCTCCTATGTCCTGAAAAACAAAATGATCCAATTCATGTTGTGACCCTTTGCGAGAGCCACTGCTCTAGGTTGTGCCAGCAATTCATTGGAACCAGTACTGAAAGTGTTCTGTCTCAAATTCCCCTGTAATTAGTACAAAATGATATAGGCATTCGCAGAAACCTTCATATAAATTTCCAGTCCCATATCAGTGCATTTGTAGGAAATTATAGGAAAGTATAGGACTGAGAAATAAATAACATTGTGTTTATTTTTTTTACTTTTCTATAATGTTTACTTAAAAAAAAATACAGAATATAAATCTATAAAATATTAAAATCAAACAATTTGAGAAGCACAAATGTTAATTTGTTTTGAAATACTTACTGTTAACCGACATTTGACACAACAAGACATTTGCAAACTGGCAGTGCTTTTGTACTGAAATGATTACGTGACCTATATTTCAAATTTTATTTTAACATTTCAGATAACATTTCTGCAGTTTTCAGAGTTAGATGTGCGTCAGCTGGTGAATTCCCTGTCTATGCAGTGACATACTTGATGCTGCGCATTTAGTTTTAACGTCAACTACAATAGCAGTTATTCCATCAGCTGTGATTAATTTAAGGATTATTGCAGAACCACTAAATCCATGGCAAAACACAATTATTGCCAAAGCTTGTCCCGTTTCCATACACAGCTTTTACTGGCCGTTCACATGACTTGTTCTCTGCTATAAACGCGAGACAAAGATACATGCTGTTCTTGTCCAAGATTAGAGAATGACATTTGGTTTGTTAAGTGCAGTTGCGGGGTTATAGGGATGTAGGCTACATTGTGAAGCCAGCTGATGGACAGACTCGCTGTCTGGCTTCCTTTCCCTGGATGAATCCTAAAGGAGCTTATACTCTAATATCCTGATGGGAAAAGGGTTTGCTTTAAGCTTGCTGAACACGCCTCACCACAGCGAGGATAGTAGGAAGGTCTGAGTCCTTTTTGACGCCAACCTGTTGGGTGCAACTACCATAAAAGCACCTGATTTTATTATTTTCATTTTTTGATTCTTTTTAGAGGAGCATCATATTTTTTCTACATGATATCATTCAAGGTGGATGCAGAATAGTTAAGACGTGGGCGTGAATTTGATTTTGGACTTGACATTTGAAACTTTTGCCTACCAAAAGTAATATCCAGACATGATTCCCACTAAGATGTTAGTGTACCGGGCGCCCGATGAAGGCACACACATTCAGACGGTTTCTATCACAAGAAGGCGAAAGAAATCGACGGGAGAGCTCTTCCAGAATGGCTACAGGGTCAGGATGGGCCGGCAGGTCAGCGAGAAAGAGGACCAGGACAGCATCTGGTACAGCCTCGGTGGATGCTTCCATGTAATCTCCTACTGGGGTAAGACCTGCAGGACATGGGAATGGGGGGAATCTCCACTGAAGCTGAAGGCTGGCGTGTCCAGAAGTCTTTGAACTCTTTGTGTCAGCTGGAGCAGGTTCAGGTTCAGGATTTGCTCTGTATTATGCTCCCCATCTGGCACTCACTCGCTTGAAAATGAAAAACGAGTGTTGGCCAAGCACACCACAGTTCACGTCATTTTATAAAAGACTATTTATATTTTTCTAGCTGAATGGTCGCCTGTAACGTCTTTTGATTTGTATCGTTTGGCATTCAAACAAATCTATTCCAGCAGGGAAATTTGTCAGCGTGATTAATGCACGCAGAGATGGATTTTACTTTATTGCTCACTCTTGGCTGGGGTGGCTTTTAATTGTTTATGCAGCACCGACACTGCAGTGGATTCTGCTTTTTCTCAAACTGAGTTGGACCTATGAATCATTTGGCTTTTAAACTCAGGTGGGAGGTTCCCTTTAGCAGGTAGTTTACTGCACTGCACCTAAATGAAGAAACAGACAATAAAATGTTATTTTGCTGTCTCAGATTTTTGTAGATTTCTGCGTTGATTATCTGTATTGTTATTATATATGGAGTTTTTTTTTTTTTACAAACAGCAGTAAACTGGTCATAATGAGGATTTGATTTAACGCATATGTAGTTTCAGTGATTGTATGAAACAGTAATCATGTACAGGAGCTCAGGCTGGTGTTGTCTCTGCTGATTTTCTTGGTGTTATGTCGTCCTTGAACTCTTGGCAACAGTAACAGGCTATTTTTTTCTTCCCGCAAATGCCCTCAAATGTAGGATTTGACGTCATGTCTGTTTAATCAATTGGTGTCGCATGACAGCGTCCACCTGTTTTTGCTCTAATCCAGGTTTTCATCTCGTCCACATTCCGAGTTTTATCAAGCAGGAATAAAACATGTATCAGGTAGATGCGGGTGCTTTGCAAGTGTTGAGTGTTGGTGAAGAGATATCTGGGGTGTTGAGCTTGTTTTCATTTCCCCCCCACATATTCCAAAAGGTTTCTATTCTGATAAAGTAAGGCTTAGTATCGCTTGATCAGTCGGAGTTCATTTTTTTATCAATATGAATCCATTGAAGTTTATAAACATGGATGAAAGTATGAAAGGTATGATGTTCTTGTTAAACCGGTCGAATTCTGTTGGTGTTGTTTCAGTTGTTGTTAATCATCTCTGTTAATTTGTTTATGGTCTTTTTCTCTCACAGGCTTAAGGTTTTTAAGGGCCTTAAGGTTGATACAGTTCTCAGAAATTTTACAGTTTTTGAATATACTAAAGACAAGGTAAGTGTATTCATATTTTCTCTTTCACTTTTTGTCAATGTAGCAGTCACTTTTTTCACCAGTTTTATGTTGTGCAAATTGCATTAAAAGTGATTTTAGTGAGTCTTATTTTGTAGCTATAAGCATGATGTGGTTTTATTTTGAAGGGAAAATCTAAATTAGCATGAGCACTTTTTTTTTAATTGGTAAACATTGATAAAAAGCTAATATTAATTTGGTAAACATTAATATTAAGTAATGTGCTGTATTGTGCTCACTGGGCATGGGCTTTCTGTTGTCTCCTAGCTGCTTAGAATGGAAGCTTTTTGCACAGATGTCACGTCCGGAAGAGCTTATAGTTCAACAAAATGCTTTAGAATAATCTCCTCACTCATTCACTCTGATGAAGGTCAAGACAGAACACACAAAGCAGCAGAGGACAGAGGTCACGCTGGGACTTTATCCACAATAAAACATATAATGTATTATTTATATTGTCGCACATAGTGCGAAAGACCTTTCCTCACAAAATGCATGTTTACATTTACAATTACTCATAATCTTTCAATGGCATGGGATGAAAATATCCTTCTTGTGAAATTGAATGGAAATATTTTGCAAACCTGCATCTTTATTACAAATAAACACTATTATAAATAAACGTCTAATTACCTGCGCTGTAATTCCATACATATTGTTAATAAATATTTCAATTCAAATAAAATGTAGCAGCAGGAGTTGAGCATTTGTGCAGCATGTTAATGTGCTTTTGTTGAATCATGCTGTTTTATATTTATAATTTTATAGAAAGTTTCAAACAAAAAGGTTTCTTACTGTTGCTCCTTTCCACAATATTACAAAGGCAACATGAAAGATGTATAATGCCTTTTAGAGCCGATATCTTCTAATCCAATGACTTGACATCTTTGACTATGTATCAACATAACAGCTAAAACTTAACAACTCATACTTGTGTATGTCTTCTGGCTCTTTCTTAAATAGCAACTCGATAAAGCTGGTGAACCTGTGTTCAATCTTCATAAGCACATGGCTAACTGCAGCAGGCTTCATTCATTTGGTAAGTTACTGGGAGCCATTTAAGTTAAAGAGGAAAGTATGTTGGTATAGCAACATCATTAGTGCATCATTTTTATTACATTGTCAAAAAGGACAAATAAATCTTTTACTTCTGTGAGTTTTTGTGGTTGTTGTAAAAATCTCCACCTCTGTTTCAGGTGGAAAACTCAGGGGATCCTTGGGAAAACTTCCAAAATTCCCAAGCACTTTCCTACTGGGAATGTGTCTACTTACTCATGGTTACTATGTCCACTGTTGGCTATGGAGACGTTTATGCAAAAACCACCTTGGGCCGCCTGTTTATGGTCTTCTTCATCCTTGGTGGTTTGGTAAAAATACTTCTTATTACTTATTCCTGCTTACAATCCTCCATGCAACCAATCATCACACCCCGGCAGGTGTTAATAAACGCCGGGACTCAGGACGCCCTTCACTTGTTGTTTACACTGAGGAGTTTGCATGTCATGTATTGTATGAGTTGTCTACAATATTGCAGCATTTATGTATGGTAAAATGCTGAAGTTTTGTTTGAATTATTTATTAATTGCCATATGACATGTAGAATATTTGAGAATTTTTGATTCTGTTATTAACTGTAAAAGTACTGCGGTTTCAGGTTGCTCCACCCTCCTGCCTCCCCTCCCTCTTTCCAACAAACACAATGAGAACGGGATGATTTATTATAGCTCCAAGGATGTCGCGACATTATCTCAGTTTCTGCACAAATACTGAAAGGCATATTAGGGAATGAAATACAAAGTATTATTCAGGAGTGGATTAACCTGGATGCTGACATACTTTCATATGAGGATAAAAAGGATGTATGTGACATTTTATAAGTCCTTGGAAGTTTGCCAATCAAAATACATTTGCAATCAATAACATCTTTCAGGCAAGTACAGATAGAACTCTAATTCGGACAGTCAGTACAAAGGCATGGTGGGCAGCCAAACACTGTTTAAACGCACAGAATTATATTAAAATCTGAGTGGTGACCCTAAAGTTTCCAAAGACACCAAATATGTCGGGCTGTATTTGGGGGACTTTCGTTTAAAATGATGCAAAAGACATCAATATGGCAATATGTGGAAAGATCATAGAACAATGAAGAGCTGGAACAACATGATACTTGTAGTAATAATAATAATAATATTAATAAGAAGAAGAAACTTAAAGGGGAAATTAAAGGACCATTGATGTTAAGGTAGTAGCCTCTAAATTAACTTAAACAGGGTACCAATTTGCTCATAAACATTCAAAAGACGACAAGCAAAAACTTACAAACAGTGCAAAAACTGCAAGAACCACATTTTCAGATATGTATCGGCTGTTATTCTTGATTTAAAATTATCTATAAAACATGGTAAATTTAACTATAATGATGCAAAAAAGATGAAAAGATGCAAAAATAAATTTGCTCTCTTAAAATCAGGCATTTATAACTGAATTATTAGATTGTAAAACAGAAATATATTAATTCCTCCCTGAAACTTAAACAGGAGCCGTGCGGTGTAGAGTCTCTGAGTTAGGTTAATGTCTGCCATCCATTTGGCTGCGCTATCCAAATCAACCAGTCGTGTGTTTGTTGGACGAAACATGGCTTACTCAATTTCTTTCATTTAAACTTTTTGTATCACAGGTTGACATACTGCCCATCAGCTGTCATTTTTCTGGCCTTAAAATTTCCTTTTTCATTTTCACACTACGATAGAATGTAACTGTGACGTCACTACAGGCTACATTCAGTCAACATGACTAATTTGAATGAATTGCAACTTTTTAAATTTTCTTCTTTTCCTGTTATCAAATACATTTTGATACTACTCCTGCACCTACAGTACCTGTCTTTCAGACTTTAAAGCAAATATAGAGGACCTGCTCTTCTTTGCCTTTCTTTTTTTTAGTCTCTTCTTCTGTCTCCTATCTTCTCCTTAGGCCATGTTTGCGAGCTACGTCCCTGAAATCATAGAGTTAATAGGAAACCGCAAGAAATATGGTGGTTCCTATAGTGCTGTTAATGGGAGAAAGTAAGTATTCAAGGAGGCTCTACTGCCTCCGCCGCAGTAGAACCTTCTTTGCATGCCCTTTTCTTTTTCTTTTTCGTGCATGTAGGCCATGTTTGCTCGCTACGTGCCAGAAATTGCTGCTCTCATCCTTAATCGGAAGAAATATGGAGGGAGTTATAACTCGACCAGAGGCAGAAAGTAAGTCAAACAAATGGGGAAAAAAACAGCAAACTTTTAATGGTGTGGTTTTGTGTGACTCAAGTGGCCCTCTCATAACGAGGAGACATATTTAGATGTATGCTTAAATAGATGTCATGAAACAGTCATTTGAGATGTAATGATCTCAATTAGCACTAAAGTCACACTGACTGAAGAACTTGGCCATGATTAATGTGTAGAGTTTATTGTACTGTATTGCTGCTGCTTTTATATTTGTGCAAGGTGTCATTGGTTGTCATGAATGAGCATCTGCTTTTACACTGCAAAAATAATCTCTATCTTAACTAATTATTTTTGTCTGTTATTGAATCCTAAAAGTATTATATAAAAAATAATGCTGTTGGCTTATTTTAACCTGTTTTCAGTAACAATGAACTTGTCTAAAAAAGATGACAAAGTTGAAAAATAATTAAAAAACTCAACTCTTATTGGAAGCCAGACAGATGTTTTCACTTCTTTTAAGACAGTAAGACTTCAAGACCTCAAGAAAGAAATTACTTGTTAAGAAAGATATTTTTGCGGTGTAGTCACGTACATGTTACTATTGTCATGCTTAAAAATGGCACGTGGATTTTCACACTGATCAAGTGGTGGTGGTGGGAAATAAACCCAGTCACTTATTAAAGAAAAGGAAGAGAGGCTGTAACACATGATTAGGTTTTGTTTCACTATTGCAGGCAAATCGAATTTTTACTGAACAGCAGCCACTGTGACCACGAGTGACAATTACATGGTAATGGTAAAGGTTTAACACTGTCACAAGTAGAAAAGAGTCATCAAGTCAGCAAACTGACAATATAATAGATAGCAATATAAAGTTTGATAGTGTTTGCTAACATCACTTGCCATATGCCAGACTAAGTGAGGTTGTAGCTGTAATAAAAAAACAACTTTATTGCTTATTATTCTCACTTTTAATTTGGATTTACACAGACATATCCTTTCAAACAGCACTTTATTTCAGAACCAAATAGACAAATATGATCCCCAACCGCCCCAGTTCACAAGTGTATCTGTTTATTCCACCTTCATTGTACCGCAACACATTAAGAGAAAATCCTACGTTTTGTGCTGTGTTACTTGTAATTAGGCTGCTTATTGTCAATGTACATTTGTGCCAAATTTATGTTTGTAAATCAAGTGTTTTCAGTCATTCACACGGTTTCATTTTGTTCATCCATCTCCCTGCGCACCCACCAAACTCAAATTTGTATAATAGACAAATTTCCCAAATAACTAATCTTATTAAAGAAAAATTTACTATTGATAGACAGCCCTACTAATACTTCTCACTAACACAATTCTATACATTATGGAGTTACAATACATTTGACTCAGTTTATTCATGTATGTTTTCTCGAATCTTTTCATACCAGAGTGGTTCATTTATCCAAAAAAAATAAAAAATAAATATATGTATAAAAAACATACACACACACACACACACAGTACTAGTCAAAAGTTTGGACACACTTTCCCATTTACTTAAATGGGAAAGTGTGTCCAAACTTTTGACTGGTATGTATATATATATTTTAGCCCAGAGCTTTCAAGACTGCAATAAAGCCATGACAAAAGCGTACCTGAGTTCAGCATTTGAAGAAACGATCAAACACATACATCCAATCTTGTACATCATTGCTTGCTTCATGCAAATTTTTGGGATTTTGTTTTTCTGTCCTGGAAAAACTTGTCTTGCTATGCTTGTCTATTTTTCACGCTTTGCTTCTGAACATTCTTGGCCTTTATCTTCAGTCTGACCTACACCCTCAGGACTAAATCAAATCTTGAGTTTTCAGGAATAGTTTAACATTTTGGGAAATACGTTTATATTTTCTTGCTGAAAGTCAGACGAGGAGATTGACACCATTCATTTCTGTACGATAAATATGAAGCTAGAGCGAGGAGGAGATAAGCTTAGCATGTAACTCCCCATAAAAACAGGTTCATTTTTCATTTCTTTTTGTATATAGGTAAGAAAAAAGACACACAATGTGTTAATTAGTGAGCTTTAGAGGTGCCGGTATGTGGATTTTAGAAAGAAACAAGTTAGCTTGTTTCCCCCTGCTAAGCTAAGCTAATCACCTCCTGGCTCCAGCTTCACACTGAAGTTGACATGCAAACAAAGCAAAAAACGTGTCGTGTTTTTTTCAAAATGTCAAACTATTCCATTAACATATACACTTTCGTGTCCAAAGCTCTGCAGCTGTTTCTTAAGATAGTGAGATTCTGCCGGATGCCTCGATACAAAATATGGCTTCTTGTAGCATGCTTTTGGTACTTGTGGTCGTTTAGTTGAAGAAGTCTAACTTGGTTTGGGAAGTTAGAGATTTCTTTAACCAAATCTTTGCTGCTTTTGTTTGTCAGTTTTGTAGAAACCTTTATAGAGCTTTTAAAGGTATTTTTGTGTATGTTATACTATATATGTATTATATTGTCTAGTTTAGTGGTTATAGGTGAATTTATTAATATGAGACTAAGAGCTGAAACAAATGGTCAGCTTGTTTGTGTTTTTCAATTGTTTAGAATTACTCACAAACATCTGGACGGCACAGTGCTCTATACAGTTTTAACAGCTTGCATAGCAGCTACATCTCACCCACAGGCAACAGCTTAAAGAAATTTAAAAAATCTGTGGATACATATTTTAGATCTGTATGATTTTAGTTTCGGCTCCCTGTATTTAAATATAAATGCATATTTATAGATGTAACGATATAAAGTCCTCTTAACTGTTTTCCTTTACAAATTAGTGTAACAACTGTTGCAAAATAATAGTTCTGATGCATTTATTGTACCATAAATTTACAGAAAATCACTGCATTTATACTTGTGGTTATTCGTGAGCAGCAGCACTTTGAGACAAAATGTTTAACTGAAGAAAACCTCTATAATTATTGTCTAAATAATAAAAAAACTGAATATAGACATATATAAATAAATCTAAACCGGGTTCCTTACAAAGGATCTGTGATATGTGGTAATAGATTGTGCGCTGATTTCATAATCTCCATCTAAGTAAACTCTGATCCTTTATAATCTGATACTGAAATCCACGGTGCTCTCTGACCTGCTCATTCAGTTCTCACTCGTCATGACGGGAACATCTAACATCCCTCCTGTAACGTATTTTTTATTATTTCCACACAGATTTCAAATCCATCACCTAAATACAACAATACTGATTACTTTTTATGTCCATGACATCGCTCTCATCTCAGATTTACCTTTTGATTCCAGGACAAAGATAGAGATGAGACAACGGTGTGTGTGTGTTTGTGTGTCTGTGTGTGTTTATATGTATGTATGTATGTATGTATGTGTGTGTGTGTGTGTGTGTGTGTGTGTATGTTCACTCCTATTTTAACTACATTTCAGTTTCACTGTTATTCTGCACCTCGTTTTCTAGGCACATCGTGGTCTGTGGTCATATAACACTTGAGAGTGTGTCCAACTTTCTAAAAGACTTCCTACACAAGGACAGGGATGATGTCAATGTAGAAATTGTTTTTCTCCATAAGTAAGTACACTTTTTTTTTCTTGTGTCCCTGAAATACAACAAATTGTATTGCTCATGAAAAAACAATGATCTCTTCAGGAGAGTACAAATAGTGTTCCTCCTCAGATTTAAGAGTTTCTCTGTTTTTCTCTCAGTATTTCCCCTAATCTTGAGCTGGAAGCCTTGTTCAAGCGACACTTCACACAGGTGGAGTTTTACCAAGGGTCTGTCTTAAACCCACACGACCTGGCCAGAGTCAAGGTAACGTCAGATAATACTACTTCCTCTGTGGCTCAGAGGGAAAGTGCTGTTTTGGTGCCTATGTAGTCTGTACTGGAGGTTACTGACTGATGTCAGTTGGATAATGTTATCTGTTTGCTGTGTCGGATATTGTTTCCAGATTGAATCAGCTGATGCCTGTTTGATCTTAGCCAACAAATACTGTGCTGACCCTGATGCCGAGGATGCATCCAACATCATGAGGTAAACCAAAGCAGCTTCTCTTTTTTTTTGCTTTATGTGTTTGGCTTGTTTTATTACCTTGTGAACCAATTCATGTTCAATTGTGTTGTAGCTTGTAAATATGATTAATCAATATACTCTAATCTGTTTTTATACATAAACCAGTGTAACCATGCAAATAAATATTTTCATTCTACCCTTCAGTTGGTACTTTGTTGGCTTGTTCATCTTGTGTTAATAATATGGAATATTTGAAAATGCAAAATAATTTAGGATGCAAATTGTAATAGTTTACCAACAGCAGTTGGTAAACTTTGCGACAACATGTCCTCCAGACTTCTGACAGAAGTTTGGAAATCCAGATAGAATAGGCTGGGATATATGAAATGTTATCAAATGATCATACCAAAAGTGAATTATATCAGTTCCCACTTCTTCCTGGACTTAAATTGTCAATAATAATAATAATAACTTTATTTATAAAGCACAGAGTTTACAAAGTGCTTTGACAGACAAAGCAAAAGCAGCTTTCCCCGAGAGCAAAATAAAAGAAAGCCAAACAGTAAAGCAAAGCAACATTTTATAATATAATCATCAATAAATACGAATAATAAAACATTATTAAAAGCTATAAAAAAGGCAAAGACTAAGTAAGTCTATAAAAATGTATAAAAGTTACTGTTTCTCCTCGGGCAGGTCGTTCCAAAGCCGAGGGGCCCTGATGGCAAAAGTCCCCTTTAGATTCAAGCCTCGACTCAAATCGCCGGACGGGCAAACTGGCTCATATGGGGTCAACATTTCTGCTATATAGCTTGGGGACCGACCCAGATGTGTTTTAAATGTGATCAGTAAAATCATAAAATCAATTCTAAATCAAACAAGGAGCCAGTGTGGAGAAGCTCTGATTGGTGTAATGTGAAGTCGTCTGTTAAAACCAGTAAGAAGCCGAGCTGCTGCATTCTGGACTAGTTGGAGGCGAGAGAGGGACTTTTGGTTTATGCCAGAGTGTAAGCAAGCGTGTTGGAGCTGGCTCTCACTGAAAGCAGACAGACTCTCAGCATCAACAAACTCCTGGTGCTCACTTTCCCTTTTGGATAATTATCAAGAGCTCAAGAGGAGAAGGAACACGAGTCTGTTACAACAGATTAATGATTTTCTTTCATTGAAAGATACAACAAACTGTATTAAGCTTTACATTTCTGGGCATAAACATAAACTTCCTTCCAGGTGTATATTGTGTTAATAAAACATACAGTATGAAAATGTTTTCTTAGAGCTTTAAGGAGTTTTTATGTTTATTAATAATATCCCTGTAAAAGTTGACATTGACACAGGAAAACTTTTCTGCAAGTGGTCTGATTGTGTTTTGTCTTGCATTAGGGTAATATCTATCAAGAACTACCATCCAAAGATCAGAATAATCACTCAGATGTTGCAGTACCACAATAAGGTCGGTATAATAGTTACTTAGTCATTAATAAGATGTTTGTTATCATTTTGATATGGATGTTTATATTTGAGTTAGTTTGTACTTATATAATTTAGATTTCAAAGATTTGTTTAATCTTTTGTCTGTGTAGGTTTTTAACATTTTGCAAACGTGTTTGTCTCCCTTTAGGCCCACCTTTTGAACATCCCAAGCTGGACCTGGAAGGAGGGAGATGATGCCATTTGTCTTGCGGAGCTGAAGCTCGGCTTCATCGCCCAGAGCTGCCTGGCTCAGGGCCTGTCCACCATGCTGGCCAACCTTTTCTCCATGAGGTCCTTCATCAAGGTAGCCACAGTTTAGATTCATCCATCTGTGCTCACTGGATTAAGTATGAAAGTAAAGTTGGTCTTAAACACACTCTGAATAGATAATAATTATTATCCCAGTTGAGACCCATGTGCAGCATCTGGTGAGTGGGTGGGGATGAACTTCAGTTTTTTGTGTTTAGTGCTTTTTGTAAAGGAACAAGCGTTGTGTATTTTGTAATAAATCTTTGTTGTAGATTGAGGAGGACACGTGGCAGAAATATTACCTAGAAGGAGTTGCCAATGAGATGTACACCGAGTATCTTTCGAGTGCCTTTGTAGGCTTGTCCTTTCCTGTTATATGCGAGTAAGTACACTGAAATATAGGCTTTTTTTTAAAATGAAAATGTGTGCTTTGTGGATTTCTCTTTTTATGGTGAAGATTAACAAAAAGCAGTGTGGAAGTCTAGAAGTATAAAAATGAGATTATGTTTCAAACGTAAAGCTTCAGGTTCAACAAGAGGCCATGTTTGCAGTTGTTTTCCTTTTGTCATTTTATTTATCTCATAATCTGAAGATTTTATTTCATTATTTCAGAATAATGATGTAATTTTCTTGAGATAGCAGGTTCAATCTATTTATCTTGAGAGAAACAAAAGGCTGTAATTTTACTACTGGGAGATCAGACCTCAAAGTAGAAAAAGGTTGAACTCAAAGCTAAAATGATTTTCAGAAAACTACAAATATTTAGCTTGCAAGAGGTCTAATTATATTTTTCTTTTCTTTTACAGGCTCTGCTATGTGAAGCTAAAGCTACTACTGATAGCTATAGAGTACAAGTCTGATCAAAGGGAAAGCAGGTAAGTGGATGTGCTCAGTGGGTTGTTGAATTCGTTAAAATTCATGGATGCAAAAACTTAAATGTGCAGGTGTTTGCTTTCAGTGATGAAGCTACTTTGAATCAGCTTCTCTATTTGACTGCAAACACAAGGCGCCTTACAAAATGTGCTAAATTGGTGTCTAAATTGGTTTGTTCAGACATCGCAGGCCTTTCTGATAAACCCTGACAAATGAATGGGGAAGGTGGCAGTTGGTTTCGTCTGAAGCTTCATTTTAGTGGTTTCTCCAATGCACTGATGCTCATTTTATACCATTTGAAGTGTCACTGCTATCTGCTTTCATCAACTTAATTTATTAAACAGAGGGTATCCTGCCAAATGAGTTGCAAAGACTAATCCTGCCAGCATGTGCCACCACTGTCAGTGATTAGTGCAAAGCCTTGCAGATTTGGTGATATAACTTTCCACTGTGACATCTTTGGTGTATAAATCGTTTCAGCACGCTGATAAATCCTGGTAACCACGTGAAAATGCAGGAGGGGACGTTGGGCTTCTTCATTGCAAGCGATGCCAAAGAAGTAAAAAGGTAATGAATGGGACCTGAGATTAAATGGTGTCTAAAAGTAAAATCTGTGCTCTGGTAGGGGCTCTATCATGCTGTATTGGATTTTCTTTTTCTCACATAGAAAATTAATTTAACAATAAAAAAAACATGGTATAATTCATGAGAAAGAATACATTTTTGATTGGATTGTCAGTAACTGAGGATTCTTGTTTGGTGGATTATGCCACATGTTGCCAGTGCTGACAATATGCTAGTTAACATGTTACTAGCTGGTTGTTGTAATCTGGCATTTTGTTAGTTGATGATGTTCTAGACAAGTGTATTATTTGTTGTTTGCTAGGAGGAAGTGAGATATACACTACCGTTCAAAAGTTTGGGGTCACCCAAACAATTTTGTGTTTTCCATGAAAAGTCACACTTATTCACCACCATACGTTGTGAAATGAATAGAAAATAGAGTCAAGACA
>JAVQJD010044623.1:0-55380 GCA_036023655.1 Nannoperca australis
CCCCTTCCTGGTTCTTGTCAGTAAACGTGCTGCAGCATTCTGGATCAGCTGGAGAGTCTTAAGGGACTTATTGGTGCATCCCGATAATATGGAGTTGCAATAATCCAGCCTAGACGTAATATATATATATATATTAAAAATCTTTTTCCTGTTCTGTATTTCTAAAGATATGTTCCATATTAACATGAAGTGTGACTTCAACTGAATCTTTTAATGTCAGGAAGTAGCCACATTTTTGCACATGTGCAGAACAAGCATGTTAGCATTGTCACTGTTAGCATGCTGACATGAGCATTTAATACAAATCAAAGTACAGCCTCACAGAGCTGTTACCGTGGCTGTAGACTCTTAGTCTAGTGGAAGGCAGATGCGGGGAAAGCAAACCTTGCTGGGGTTGGAAGGCCGGCAGGCAGAATGCGATGTGAACCTGAGCGCAGGCGAACACGATTAGCACTGCGCAAAGACAGATTCAAAAACAAGTTTCAAAGGCAAACGGCGGGGGCGCTTGCTACCAAACGAACTGAAGCAATAATCTGGCGATGAGTGGGTGGAAAACCAGGGTAGAAATACTGCAGGCTGATGAGTAGATGGACGACAGGTATGCTGACTGATTGCTGAAACAAGGCAGGGGGATTGCAGATGACAGCCCTGCCTTCCAGGTCAACACAGACGCACACACACACACACACACAGAGACAACACAAGACACAGGAGGGAAGACGCCAGAAACATAAGGGAAAACAATGAGCATGGCGGAACCGTGACACATTCCAAGTCAAGTCACAAGTGGAAAATTGCAGGTTAAACTACACGTCTTTCATGTTTCTGAATGCTGTTTATTGAATGACATAGCATTAGAATTTTTTTATTTCATAGCTTTATCAATAGTGTTTTCTACACCTACACCTAATAATTAATTATTAAAGCTGTCTTTTTTGATTGCTCTGGGAATTTACGAGGCCAAAATGTGTTTGCTTTGAAATCCAAGTCAAAGCTGAAGTCCTTACTTAAGTACAACTGGTGTGCGAGTCTGAAGTTTTAAGTCTACTTTGTGTGATACTAGTCTTTGCGCTGCCTTCTTCCTCAGGCCACAGAGTGCACGTGGAGCTCTCTCGTCCTCGGCCGTCCACCCACTCGCTGCCGTGTAGACATTCCTGACAGCGTCTCCTCTCTCTGTCTGAGGCCTCTCTGCGGACAGCTGGGTCTCAAGCAACATGATCCGCGCTCAGCAGTGCAGCCCCTGCCGACACTCTGCGCACATATACAGCATGTGTGTGTGGTTGTCTATATACAATACACACACGCATGTCTTAGATATGAGAGGTGCCACATTCATAAGATTCTCATTGAAAAACAGGGCCTTCAAAGAGAGAGACTATCTATATTTGGGGAAATATCGCTTTACTCTGGCATATGTTGAGTTTGCTTGTTGTTGTGGACTTCTTTTCTATAATTACGGAGTAGCGGATGTTGTCCGGACATAGAGAGGTATTAGGTCGCATCAGGGGAATGTCTCACAAACAGAAAACGACAAGTCACCACTCTGCTAATATTTTGCTGTAGTAATCTCAAAAAAGTGTGACTGAGTCCCCTGATTCCGGACAAAAAAATCCCAGAGTATGTGACACAATATTCCTTCTAAATCCCCATGTTGTTATCTGCATTCAGTGTTGTGCCCTTGCTTCGAAGGTTATATGAGGATGCAGGTTTGTGACAGTAACAACCACTGCCAGAGAGTGGGCAGATAGAGCTGAAGATGCGGATCTGGGGAGTTCTTTCCCCGTGACTCAGCAGACAGAAATGGATGTCCAATAAAAAACAAACACTGGTGTCATGGCTACAGACAATTAGGAGAATGATGCCTTTGTGAATAAGACGAGGGGGGAAACTCTTCCAATTTTTGAGAGCAGATCTGGGAATCAGATGACCTTTATTTGGATGAAGGAATGATAAATGGGAAACAGCACTGCACCATGGTGAGCTGGACTTTGGTCAAGCACTCAAAATTCTTTTTTCCCCCCAATTCTGACTCTCAAAACATTCAGTTCATCGTAGAAACCTAGTCACCCTATATGGCCTCAGTCATAGCCTGAGGGTGTGTGTCTGTTTCTGTTTCTGTATTTGCAAAGCTATGTGCTCAGGTATGCACTCACCTGAACCATGCGTCACAACGTGAAATACCTACAGAGGTCCTTTCTAGTAAAACGATCCTATGAATAGCACTTCTTTGAGATAATCCCATTCCAATGTTCAAAACCACCCGCACAAAAGACCAGGTACACCAAGGACAGCTTTTTCTGACGGCTGCAATGTTTGAAGCTCATCAGAGAAAAATACCAGTAGGTCACAATGTTACACAATTAATAGATCATGTATGACACAGATCTTGGAGGTTGTTAGTAATCAGACTATCTCCCGAGGCCTTGCCTAATATCCTGGCAGTCTCTGCTGTTTGGGTTTTTGGAGGTTTTTATTTACATGAAGCACTAGTGTTGTGTCCTGCTGGCGTCAGATTGGGCTCTCTGACGGGAAGAGCGAGTGAGCGAATGGCACCGCAGGTTGAAGTGAAACTAAGTTCCAACATAATAGTGGCTTACAGGAAACGTGTGTGAGAGAAGCCCTCGTTCAGCAGCGTTAACATGTCATCAATGTATAGCATCAAACCTGAATGATAATACAGACAAGCTCTTTATGAGTTGTAAGGCCACACAAGGTAAGATTTAATTTGAAGGTATACTCGTCATAACAGTCTGAATCACAACCTGTCTATTTTTCAGTATCCCAGCTAGCAAACTACAGTAAGACCCACTTATTTTCTAATCCAGAGATAAATGACGCCATGATTAGATCTTTGCTTTTTTCACCCTTTTGCTATGAAGGAAACAGATCAAGTTGAACTAAATGTTCTCAAATCAAGGGTCCTATTAGCTTTTTTGAGCTTTTGTGTATTTTATTTTGTAACATTCATTGTTTCCAAAGATCCAGAAAGTAAACCAACCAGTCCTTGTTTAACTGTCCAGTATTTCGGTTATCTACATAAAGCACTTTCAAAGCCTTTAACTCTGGCAGCAGAAATACTAATTCCCCTCATTATATTGAAACTTTTTGTCTAAAAGTAACCTTTAAAACTCACAAGTGTAATTTGTGTGTAATTCTTGAATGTAAACTTCACTTGAACCCCAAAATTCTCAGTGACACAACTTTTGATGTTTTTATGTTTACTTTGACTTTTCCAAACATACTATTTGCCCCATAAAAAAACATAAAATCTCCATCACATTCTCTCAAGTTTCCTCATGTTTCACACTGTTTCACTCTTCGTCTCCATGAAGAGGACAATATAAAAGATTTATATCTTCTCTATCGATACGGTTCAATATGTTTGAGTTATTGCTGTTGAGGATGTGAGAGGAGTTTGTGTGGGAGAGCTGTAAGGCATCTCCAGATGACGAAATGGAGTGAGACATGTTTCTTCTGGCCGGCAACCTTTACCTCACAACACCCTGCTCAGCTGTTACCCCATACCCACAGCTTGTCAGCACTACACCTGGTGTTTACAATGAACGCCTCTGAAGCAGACGTTTGTGTCCTGCTCCAACACAAACTGAAGAATAATTGAAGATGTGTATACGGGTCATGGCCCTGCACACTTCCACTCTATTTATTGCATTTATTTTCATTTTCCTCAAGAATGTAACAATGCGTTCACTGTTGCGCAGTATGCTCCGTCCACATAATGATGGCCTATGGAGCTATGACGCCAAGGCTACAAGTATGGCCTGAGTGTGTGCCAGTGCTGCGTCAGAGGATGTTTACACAGCCTGAGATCAGAGAGGAAGACACATTGTGTGTGTGTGCGTGTGTGTGTCATTCTGGTTGGTGGCGTGTGTGCCCAGATGAACGAGGGAGTAAAGAAGACAACCTTACATGTTGTGGCTATGACGTCTTTTATCAGCCTCTGAAAACACTGTTTGGAGTCCTGTCAAATGCATTTCAGGGGTTGCTTAAACAAGAACCTTTCTGCATCATATTCTTTAGGAAAGAATAACACAAAAGGGTGACAAAAAAACCTGTGTGGCCCTTTTCCGTGGGTCAAAGGTGTGTGTGCGAGAGAGAGAGAGAGAGAGAGAGAGAGAGAGAGATTAAAGTGGTGCCAATTTGTGAAGCAGTATTTTTAGAAAGGAGGCCCGTCCGCTACGGTAATACTTCTCAGATCAGTCTAACCCTTTGATGCGTTCATTGTAGCGTGATCCTACTTCAAAGCTGAAACAGGGACGGGATGGGACCTGGGGGGTGGGGTGGGGTGGGGGGGGGTGGTAGGGACTCTACACTTCATTACTCTGGGTCTGAGATTCGGCTTTCTGTCACCTCTGACCTTTGGGCATTTGTGCTCATAACACACTTCCCCTCCAGAAGATCCACAACCGGAGGTATTTCTGTGTGGCTCAGAGCAGAGGGTATGCCTTTCTTCTTTTCTTTTGTCGACACCATGTTTTTGCCTCGACTTTCAAGAAAAACACTGTTCAACACCAACACACCCCCTCACTATCACCTCAGCTGAGTCTTTTAAAAAACAACAACTGTATAAACTGACATTTGACTTCTTAGTCCGGTGGTTTTATTTATTTTGTTTTGACCATTGACAGAAATACTTAATGAAGTTGATATGATAGGTTCATATGTGAAGCACCTCATAACTCTTATTTTGAAAAGTTCTATAGAAATAAACTTAACCTTTAACTAAACTGTATAATTTAAGGGGCTTTGATCCATCATGACTGTGTGGTTATCCTGGCTGAATGAAATGTGTAGTGTTCATAGACTTTCTCTGTGGTTAAAACACTTTCTACATTAAAAACATAAGCAACCCCCCTGTTTTAAAGTGTTTTGTGCTGAAAATATAACTGCATAAAATAAATCAGAAATTAAAACACATACAGTACAAAGCACCGGAGTTATTAAATGTGCCTCACCAGCATCAGGTTTCACCTTGTAAACCTGCATTTTATTATGTCTCTTTTGAAGGACGTGCAAGGTTTTCTGACTATGACTAAGGCCATGCTCATTGGGTTTATAACTGTAATTAAATAGGTGTGTACCTGGTGTCAAATTATATCCGTTCAAACAGCCTTAATTTCATGGTAACAGGGCAGTAAAGTGCACTTCGTGTGTGTTTTCTCTGCCTTGTAAAGAACAGAGGCATCTGATAAGGAAGCTGCAAAGGAATTTGTCACCGGAACTCCTGTTGGAAACCCGCCTGAATATCAACTAAAACCAGTTTCAGCTTTCGTGATGCTCTTAGTCAGAAACATCACAGCTATAACACATTGAAATGACAAGTTTTAAACATAACCTTGTAGCGTTGCCATCCCAACAGCGGCTAACCTATAACCTACCACACCTTGGAAGCAGTTAAGATGTGTTCAAAGGCACCACCGAGTCTTTTAAGTGTCCCGTGCCTGCTGCTGACTAAATCTGCTCTGCTTATCAGTCATGACTCATGCCTGAAACCCTCCCAGTAATAATAAAGAGTCACATTCCACCTGACAGCAGAACGGAAAGGGACTTTCCTGTCGTCCACTCCCTTTCTACTGTTGCATCTGGCATTTACTAAGAAATGTCACTGGTGAAAAATGTCCCCCAGTGTCAAATATACTGTTACTGACTATATAATGTTGTAATGCCGTACTAAAAGACCTTGACACCAACTGAAGAATGATTTCTAGTTGAGAAATGGAAAATAAATCGTAGGAGAGCATAAAGTTATGTAAAAAAATGCATGAATATTTATTCAAATAAATACAAACTTAACACACATTGAAATAGTAAATAATTTAAACAACACAAGCTGTTTGCCAGTAACAACATAACCTGGAAACAAATAAATTATCATCATGGTTTTAGGAGTCATAAAACTCCCAGGAGAGCGAACTTGAAATAGTTTTGACAATTCAAGGGTTCAGTCCTGTGTGTGGAGCTTCTGGAAATCTCTCCGTCAGCCGGTTTGGATCAGTTGTCCCCTCTCTCCGACAGCTCAGTCCCGAACAATCCTTCATCTCTGGACCGGATGACCTCGTCTTCCTTTTGGTCCACGTATTTTTTCTGTATGGTCCACATTGACACTAGAAAGAGATTTTTTTTTCTTCATTAGTTTTGGAGACTTTCCCACTGCGATAACAGGTAATGTTCATATTTACATTTATACATCGTGTCAGCTGTATATCATGGTGTGTCCCTCACCATATTGGGAGCGGTTAACTGTCTGAGTCCCCGCAGCGGCTCAGGGCGCCCTCGCCATGCGCCTCTCCTGCTGTCCGGGCGACGCGCTCTCATTGTCCTGCCGCGTTTTAAAGTCCTGGATGGCCTTTCTGTTCTGGTAATCAATCAGAGCCATGGTGATCACCGCGTTCCAGCAGTTCTCCTCCCCGGAGCACCGGAAATCGATCTCCTTATTGTCTGTGGTGACGATGGTGAAATAGACGAACTTGCCGGTGCGCTCCACGCAGTCCACCTTCTTGATGGACTGCAGCTTGAGCTCCTTGCCCTTAGAGCGCTTCTGCGTGTCGGCGTAAATGTTGAGGCTGTCCGTGGTCAGGACGCACGTCTTCCTCTTCCAGAACTGGAGCAGGTTGTCGCTCCTCTTCTCCAGCTCTCCCTCTTTGAGGACCTGGCAGATCTCCTCCGCTGACATTTTCATGGTTTATGGCGGGCAGGTGTGTGAGCTCCCTGCTTCCTGCTTCCTTGCTGTGTCGTCCGAGGAGCCCGAGGAAGGAGCTTCTCGACAGAGACTTTGGTAATCCAGAGTGGCGTTGTGAATGGACCAAGGTAGCAGAGGACTTTTTTATAGCGTGGCCCGAGCCCTTCCCACTTGACGTCAGATGAGTTGGGAATGCATCAACAGTTGCCAGTGGAGTAATTCAAGGCTGTGTGGGCGGAAGCTGTGGCGCAGCCAGGCGGGGGAGAGGGCAAAGGAAGTCCCAACGTGGACCTAATTACACTGTTGCATGTTAATTACTAATCCACATCCTGCTGCGGAGATAAGTCCAAATATTTGCCAAGTCTGCAGCAAGTGATTCAGTCTAATATGGTTAATTGCCACATGTGCACCGAGAGAGCTGAGCACGTGTAAAAAAACTAAGATTCAGTCTGGCTTGTATACTAAGATCATTCATTTGAGAGGGATTTATGAATTTACATTTTAAAGTTTATGCCTTTTATCCAGGACAGGCTGTTAATTCATTACCTTTATAACCCTTCGGTGTGCCAAGTAGGTGCTGTGCCACCCTGCTCGCTAGCGATTCTTTTATGAGGTAATTCAGACTAAACCATGTCTCACCTCAGTGGTGTTTTACACATATTCCTGTCAAGTCGCTGAAATGCAGCCCACAAGCACAGGATTCACCAGACTGCAAGTCCAGAAGCAACAGAAACAGAATGGGTTAAAAAGGTATTCATGCTATATGCTTTTTTTGTGTACTTTAATTCACCGTTAAACATTTTAAGATGGTTGAACATACCATTGTAAGTTTCCCTGCTACCTTAAAAATGTGAGTTAACTGAATTAAACCTGATTATTTACTTCAAAGTCGTCTCATGAGAAGAAACAGTCATGTCTTATCATAACATGTACAAACACCAAGTCCCTGGATAGTTTTTAATTCAACACTGCATGTTAGGAGGTCTGCTTATGTGTTGATTGTGTTTATTAAAAACGCAATTTAATGATCTGAGTGAGCTTTCAGTAAATAAATTCATTTAACTCATCACTTCAAGTCAAAAGACTTCAAGTCAGGTGAACTCATGTAAGTTCTGAAGTGGTCTGAAAATTAAAGAAAAGTATGTTAAATGAATAAAAACGTTAGTTAATAAGAAAAGTGACATTTATTCCACTAATTTCCAGCATGTTGTTCAACATGTTTAAAGGTCAGCTATAGTTTACAGCAACATGATTTTGATGAAACCTGAGGTGACAGTGACCTGAAATGAAAGTTGCATTGCAGGAGTCAGATGCCCTTTGATATCGCTGTAGAGGCGTGTCCTCTCTGATAACAGCCTCACATCTGCCGCGCCCATGTCACTCTGTCATTCACCTGACTGGCTCCGTCCTGGTCGTTCTTGTCATACTGCCAGACTTTAGATGTGTATCGCTGAGCTGGAGCCTGTATGCAGTGTCAACACTACATATTCATTTTTTTTTTTTTCATTCACCATTGTCTTGTGTTTAAGTACAAAAAAATGCCTCATGTTTGGCAAATAGTATGGTGGTAATTAAAATATATTGAAAAAGTAGCCTGTTAATAATGCACTCACCTTTTATATTATAACACATTTCTCTCCCTTATGTGATCGTACATTCAGCTGTTTTTAACAATAAAGAGTATCAACACCGGTACTGACATCGATGATCCTGACCCTGGTATTACAGGATGTTGTTGCAGGAGGAGGTGGCAAGAAAACACATGTCTTCGCCTCTTTGCCTGCAGCGTGTCCTGTCCTGCTGGAGGTTCATCCCCCACACAAACACCACCCTGACCTCAGTGTCCAGTTCAGACACATCGATTGTGTGCACCACGAACGTGCATCGAGCATCCACTTCCGGCTCGCCTGTCTGCCTTACTATCAGTCTCTCACTGACGTTTTGGAAGCACCCCCCCTCCAGTCTCCCTCAGAAAGTGAAATGTCACTGAGGACTCTTACCCAACACACACACACACACACACACACACACACACACACACACACACACACACACACACCAGCTTTTCACAGTTGTGCAGTACTTATGCCACTAGGTGGGTGACCTTATGGGGATCTTTTGTGCCCCCGTGAGGCTTCACACATCAACACTACTACAAACGATCATACAGACATTTGACAGCACCAAGGGTGTAACCATGGTGAATCACTTTAAACAGCTCGTTGAGCGGTCTGCTAAGCAACCCCTGCATGAGTTCTGACTGGAGCGGGATGTGGCGGCCAGTTAAATCCTCCGACCTCAAAGAAAAGGAAACCACGTGTGTACTGAGTCAAACAGCATGCCGTCTTCAGTTGAATGCATCACTGCCCCTTTACCACCATCATTATCAGACTTTTCTGTTTGTTGCCTGGCAGTCTGTGTGCGATGTGTACATGTGTGCATATATAGTTTTTTGTTTGAGGGAGTATTGTGGTGGAGACTCGCAGACATACCCGGGCAGTGACTCAGCATGTGGTGGAGCGCCTGACTTTGGAGGAGTTTGCTTGCCAAAGGAGAGCCAGGTGTGTATGTGTGAGACACATGTTGTGTTATTTACAGCAGTAGTGTTAATGTTAGTACGTGTTTCTGAGAAAAGGAAAAGGAAAGAAAAGACTCTCTCTGGACAAACTTAACTAAGTCTGAAGAAGCAGTAATGGCTTACATGCAGAAAGTAGCCCTTACCAGTTACATATAAGGGTAAATATGATCCATATTTGATCAGTCCACCCTCAGCTTTCTTTAATTCAAGTGTTTTGTCATAAGACTTTAATAAGTTCTCCACACATCACACACAGTAGCCAGCACTCAAAACTTCACAAACCACATCACGCCACAGCTGAGTTACAGCAGCAGTAGAGCTCCAATGTTTTCCTTGTTTTTCAGGCTTGTGGGAAAGTATAATTATTTCTGGAGGGAGTCAGACTGTGTGATGAATCTCAGGAGGTGTGTTGTGACAGCCTCGGGTTCAAATCAGCACCCTCTGGTTCTCACTGTCTCCGCATAGACAAAACAAAACCCCCAGAGACACACAGAGAGGAGGAAGTAACATAACGTGTCACCTGCAACAATCGAGGAGGCTATTGATTACAGAATTACAAAACAGTTCTAATGCGAGTTACTGAGCACACGGGTTGAAAAACAACTACATCTCCGTTGTTCTTTTCACCATGTTTACTCGATTGTGATGGAGTTTTGCAGCCAGGAGCACATGGGTGTGACGAGACAGAAGGTGGAAGGACCAGAAGGGCCTGGAGTTCAGTAGTCGTGTTGGGGCATGAAGCTGCTGAATGTTTACTGTAAGTCACAGCACTCACAACACCTGAAATACAGAGGAAGTTCATTTGTTTGGGTTAAAAATAACCCCCATGTAACTACAGACCTGTGATGAAGACAAAATAAATCTACTTTGTTACAACTTCTGAGAACAAGCAACTATAAATTTGATGTGTACTTTTTAAAGGATTTCATGATTAATTACTTGACAATTAAAATGCATTTTTATTCATTTATGTTTATTATTTGTAATTACTGATTAAATATTTTTGACCAAAAAAAAACAACGAGCTGAAAGAAGCTGAAGCGCTCAGTAGAGATTTGGGTGATAATCATCTGGATTTGTCGCTACAAGTGTTGACATACAAGTAGTCTTGTGATTCATTGTTAATCTGAAAATATGAATCATGGTTGCTTTAACCTTTTTAATTGGTCAAATAAAGATTCGAAATCTCAGATGAAAGAGAGACCTGACCGGGACAGCAGCAATAAAGGTGTGGACTGTTAACCTTTAACTAACTGTCACACCCAGCAACTACAGAATTCAGTGACTGTAATAAACTGCAATGTTTGCCATAACATCACATTACTAAACACTAAACGGTAATTTACTCATTTACTTTACTAAATGACTTTAGAAGAAAATAAGTGTTACAATTCTATTATGCTGTCCATTTTATTTAAAGATTAGTTTTAGTTATTTATTATTCTTCCTATACTTTCAATCAGGATAAATGAGACCTCAGAAAATATTTTGGTAAAAAGCATTTCCTCAACGCATCTTTTGCACCTTTGCACATTTCTGCACACTAGCGCAGATCAATGAACGTTGTTTTTGTGCACATTATGTCCATGCACATTGTGTTAGCCAGTGAAGCCTCCCTCAGACAGCGAACTATACATAGTCAGCCTAACAATGGGGAGCAACATGGATGAGCTTGCTATGATGGGCTGCTGACAAGTACAGCAGAGCCCACAGGTAACAGCTGCATACTGTGACACGTTTATGACTTTAGACCTCTCTCTCTCTCTCTCTCTCCCATGCACGCGCACGCACACGCGCGCGCGCACACACACACACACACACACACACACATCCTCTTTGGTGACATGCCCTTGTGATGAGACTCCGGAGCTATTTGAAGCATTGTTCTGATAAGCCCTGTGTGTGTGTGTCTTTGGCCACGGTGGCATTTAGCAGCGTGGGAAAAAGAACAAATGGCTGATGAGGGCAGCGCAGAGTCAAACTCAATGCTGCAGCAGAACAATGAAAAACACACATGGCTGCTGTCATACATTACTGTACTGTCTCATGAGGAACTGGCCAGTTACTGTATGATGGCAAAGAGGCTCAAATCTACATCACATTCTTCACAATCAACAGTTTTCTTGTTGTTACTTATTTAGAGATGGAAGAACTATTAAGGTCCTTTAACATAAATAACAGTAGCAATACAAGAATGTAAAAAACTCAGTTACACAAAGAAGCCCTCCGCTGAAGTAAAGTAAAATGCATCAATAATTTATTAGTTTCCAAAGTGCTCATTATTATATATATTCTAATGGATTATTATTGTTGTATTGACATATAAGTAGCATTTTAACATTGTATAGGGTTAATTTCAACTCATTTGTTGACTTGTGGGTAGTTTAATCTTTACAAATGCATCAAATTTTATTAAGTGATCATATATTTTTATTTAAAATAGTAACCTGCTAAATAAATACAACTACAACTGTCAGATAAATGTAGGGGAGTGAAGAGAAAAGAACAATATGTGCTTGAGGAAATGTATTTAGTTACATTCCTTCACTGGCCTTATTACTCTGGTGTGTATGACCACAATGCTGTTCAAACAGAGGAAACGTCACTGTTTATTAAAAACTATTAAACTTAATTAATTCTTCTGTCCCACTATCATTAACACATACTTCACCACAAAGGTGTGTGAACCATGCCGTTTGGAAGAACCACACTTCCTTCACACACTCAGGTGAGAATGAGATCCAGCGAGTGGCTTGGAGAGCCCAGCACCTCCATCGCGCCAATTTGACTCTGCAAAGAATGGCAGGTATGCAGGTATGTAATCCTTCTTGTTGCCAGGAATGTAGCATTCACTTTGCTGTGTGCATAGCTTCACCGCAGCTTCTATGATAAAATCTTTCCATAGAACCAAAACTGATCTGTGGTGGGCCTTTGCTGTCCAACTCCACGACTAAAGGGTTTGCTTTAACGCTGGTTCATCCATCACGCTGTGCAGAATCAATGTGGACTTGTAGTAGAATGCTCGTTGTCACATAATCCACATGAATCCAAGACGGACAGCGAAAAGATAATGAATGAGTCAGGAAAGCCTCATTTATGCAGTAGTGATTCAACAAGTTTGAATTTGGCTGGAGGTCATCAATTAAAATGCCAATGACTTTGAATGGCCTCTATCTATCAGGAATTTCAGATATATGTGATGCTATATTTTCGGGGCCAGCTGAGCATAAAAATCTATAATTACCAAAGAAAAGTATTTATCTTGTCAATTTCTGTCACTGCTGTCAGGGTTTACCTTGAACAAAGCCGAGCATGTAACATTTACATATATTCAAATCAGCCTTGCCTCCGATTTTTTCCTGTGCGCGCCTTTCTGTAACCGGATGCCTGTTCATGTAGTCTGACAGCTTTATCTGTGCTCAGTGGAGGAGCGTGATTCAGGTTAAACATTCCGCACCTAGTTCCGTGCTCATTCACTCGTTCATTCATGAATCCAGACAAAGGTGTGCTGCTCTGTCGCTATGCTGTGATTGGGCGTGAAGCTTGCTTTCCCAGACATACCAGGCTGGTGATAATGCAGTAAAGCCAATAAGATTAGCTCAGAAATAGTGACCATTGTTTATAGTCATACATGTTAAGCACACATAGATACACATACAGTAAAGGAACAAAGTGCGCCAGGCTGACATGCCACTTTACTGTTACAGATTGTGCAACTTCCCGCTAACTCTTAACATTTAATGTTTTCCACAATGTGAAATCGATTTGGCACCGAGTGCCTTTTCTTTTCTCCCACAGCAACCACATCAGATCCTTCTACTGTTTCCTCAAATGTAGTTTTAGTTTTTATGACCTAGTGGTCAGCTTCAGGTTTGACTCCACGCCTTCATCTTTATACCAAGACTTTACACATTCTCCACATACTGCCATATTTTCTCCCACTGTCCAAAGACACAGGTTTAAAAAATAAGCAGGTAAAAAAAGAGAGAACACATGGATTGTGTTTTGGCCAACAGCTGTCAAAATCACTCCAAATTTCAGATGAGTGGAAGGACTAGAGGGATTTAAAAAAGCTTTGCCCTGAGACAATGGAAAAGATGTTGTGAAACCCACGCAATGTTTGGTCTTTCTCCTGGAGGAGATAGTGCACCGCTATCCCCAAGGACGCTGCACTTCCTGAACAGTGTTTCCCATGAGCCCTCTGCAGTGTGTGGCAGGTCTTGTTTATGCGTGGCAGGTGCTGTCAGGAGAGGTTAAGGTGACAGCTCAACTGTCTCCTTGGCATATTTATTGCTCATTAATTTGTCGATGTCTGATTTAGTAAGTACACAGCATAATTTCCCCCAAGTTTTGCCTCCACTTCCATATTGTTTTTAGTTTAAAGGAGTCGTTACCTGCTCACCATTAGTGCAAAAACTCCACTGAAGTTTGAAGGACAACAAACATAAATAGCTCTTTTAGTGAAGTCCTTTAAGGGGCCTTTTTCTGCCAAAATGTCCATCCATCCATCTACTGGGGGGGTGATCCCAGCTGACACTGGGCGAGAGGCCGGGTCGCCAGTGAATCACAGGGCTGTTTTGTACTTCATACAAGGTATAAAATGTGATCAGAGCTGTGAGTTCTTGTGTGGGTGCCATCAGTAACATTATCAGAACTAAGAGGTAATAGGCTCTTTATCAGGCTGCCAGTTCAACTCATTCAGTTCTACACACCAACCGGGCTTCAGCAGCATAAAGCGCCTCTCTATTCCCTTGTTTCTCTGGAACTCAATCTGGCTTATATCACTTCCGACTGGGAGATGACGATACAAAGGACCCCACACTGACAAACCCGTTCTCACCCACCCACCCACACATACACCCACACACACACACCCTCGTGTGTGCTCACGTACACGTAGAGGCTTTGCCAAAAGCACCTTGGGGCCAAGAGTGGGACAGTGGGTGCAGCTGCAGCTGGGAGGAAGGTCGGAAGAAGACCTTACACTGTTGCTCGATGAGGATGAGATGATGGCACACAGTGTCATTTAGGGATAAACCCAGCAGTCTGAATACTTTCCTTTGTTCTGCTGCTCGGGTCATGTGCATCAAACTGATTTCTTATATATTTTGTTTTTGATACGTGCTGAACATCCTGTCTGTCTGTCCATCCATCCATGCTCGTACACACTTGACAAAACTTCAAACAGCTCAGGAATAGTGTGCAGAGGACGTCAACGAGAGCACAGAATAGAAAGCCTCACTGTACTTTCTCTTTTTTTCATTTTCTTTTCATTCTCCCGTCTTTCAACAGGTTCCAAATGAGTTGACGAGACATTTGTCTCATGAATGGCCGGCTCAGTTTCAGAGGTCCTCTCACTCACCTTCTGGATCTTAAGACGTCACCTTCCTGTGACTGGTGCTACACCTGGGTTTACTTGTAGTCTAAATACAAAAAGGATTCTCATAATACAGAGTGGCAGAAAGACACATTTCTTTACGGACCTACTTTTCTAAATACAGATGGATTCTATAATTGGAGGGGCGGACGAGGTACTCATACTTTATTTAAGTAAAAGTATCAATACCAGTGTCGAAATACTCTGTTACAAGTAAAAGTCCAACATTCAAAACTTTACATAAGTATTGGCACCAAATATACTTAAAGTACCAAAAGTATAAGTACTCATTATGCAGACTGGTTCATTTCAGATTAATATGTAAAGTAAACAATGATATATAGTTATATATAATTATATATAATTGTATTGGTTGTTAATCACTTGCTGGTTAAGGTGGCACTAATTGTAACTACTTCATACACCGCTGGGTAATGTGTGAATTTCCCCCCAGGTATCAATCATAATTTAATTGTTGGTTATATTTTGTATTATGATTATTATCTGTATCAGCAAAGCAAAGTAACTTGAGTTATCAAATAAATGTAATGGAGTAAAAAGTACAATATAGTATAGTATAAAGTAGAAGTATACAGCAGCAGAAAACGGAAATACTCATGTAAAGTACAAGCACCTGAAAAATGGTCTACAGCAGTTGAGTAAATGCACTTTGTTACTTTCACCACTATATCCAGTGGTCTGACTGTTATCTAATGCAATCACAAAACTGAAAAAGCATTAATCACAGACAAAGGCTGCAAATATGTAACAAGAGCATTGTCATGAAATGGGTGTTGGCATCAATGACAATAATCGTTAGCAGTATCTTTAACATGGAACTGAATGCTTTCTTTTGTAGCCAGAATATTCTGTTCAGCTTAGAATTGACATTTTCTTTTATCCCTTGATCCCTTATCATTTTGTGTAGTCAACTGTATGTGCATTGCCGTTTTATACCGGTCTGTGGTGTTATCTTGCAACACGAGAGTTTACACTAGAGTTTAGGGTTTACATAGCATACATAGAGTTTAGGGTTTACATAGCAAATTTGGTTAACACACACGACTTGGATATCAAGTTTTAGTGCAAACTCTAAGCAGGCAAGTGTGAGCAGCTCTTGGCTGGCTGGTTACAGAAAGCACAGAAATAAGCGTTAAGACACAATTGGACTCCTTGTTACAGTGAAACAATCCTCAAACCCCCACACAGCAGCCTCAGCATGAATAGTGTCCTGTTTAAATCTGTAGCGCAAAATCCCCAAAATGACAGAGACTGGAGAGAGATTTCAGTTTGTGGATTCACTGCTGCCTACTCATCCCCTCCAAAACACCTATTATTATAAAACATTCATCATGGATTCAGTGTTGACAGTGACCTAGTCCCTTTTCATGAACTCAATCTAATCCAGACTTGTGTTTTCTCACACTGGCAACAGTTGTCACCTCCCATGATGACAGACATGAACAGGCATGGTTGTAAGTGTTGCTTGATGAGGTGACAGGAAAAGAAACCATCTGTCCATCAGCACATAGCAGAAAACCTGGGTTGTAAGGACAGTGTTGCAATCCTCCTCCGGAAACTTGAGCCCTCACGAGGGTCTCTCAGAGGAGCGTACATGCTTTCTCTATCTGCAAGACAGAATTCCAGACATTCTGGTTGCCTTGCCTGATGTTGGGCAGACCGCGAGCAAATTCCTCCAACCTGGATGGACAGCACCATGCCGTTACAGTCACCATGGTGTTTGTGAGCAAGAGAAGGGTCAGTTCACGGGTCCTGAGGCCATCACGTTGAGGCTGCGACCACATGCTTTGCTCTAAGCTCTTGCTAATCATTTGCAAATTGTCAGCTGATGCCTAATAGTGAAGTCCGTGTGTGTGTGGCTACTGAGTGTCCAGTCACATTATGTTGTCAACAGCATGTGCACTCACCCAGGAAAAGTTTTCCGAGCACACAATCTCTACAGTAAGAGAGATGCTGGGAGCTGGCCAGTAAGACCAGTCTGTTACTGGTGCCCCGGTCAGAGCAGTTCCACTGGACCAACTGGTGACAAAGTGCTTTGCTTAACGGGCCGTTTCCACTGATGACATTTGAACACATCACAGCAGAAAAGGCACAGGTGTAAATGATACAATGAATGATGGCTGAATTCCATTTAGCGGCTTCAGTTTCAGGCTCGCGGTGACATTGTTAATGTTACTAGTGACACCGGTCACAAAATCAAAATGTCTGCTGTGAAAAAGGGTCAATAAAAAGGTCAACATTTGCTTGAACATAAAAAATGTTTTACTTTAAAAATGGTCTACCTCTCAACCAGGGATTTAAATCACAACTCTGTATACCAGTGGCTTCCAACCTGGGGGTCGAGACCCAACACGTTTTAACAGATACAAAAAATATTGTTCAGCTACACCAAGTTTTTTCTTCAAACGTCTCACTAATCTTTATCTTCCTTTATTACATTTTTTGATGAGACAATGACTCTTTCAATATAGGTGTGTGTAATCTAGACGTTAAATTCAAGCGAAAAGGCTGCTTTACACTACAGATAAATCCATCAAACACACACAAAAGACTGAGGACACAAAAACACATTTCCATGTTGCACAACTTTAATAGAATATTTTAACTAACTCTGTACAAATTGAAAAGAAATATTGCGCAAGTAACAAATTGTGAATAAGAACCAGTTAAGGCCATTGCTAGCACACGGCCCATTGTGGTAGATTTGAAGATGTCAACCGTGGCTCTGAGAGATCTGTCCATCAAGATCTACAATCGTTCTTTTTAAAAAGAGAGAAGGGGTGGGAATTGTATTCGCTGTAACTGCTATCGCTGATTAGTCACCAGGCAAAGGTGTCCAACCAAACGGCCAGAATCCAAGTGCAGTATATAAAATACATTGGCAACCATTTGACATTCTACTGAATCATTAGAGAATAACAGAAAGACTTATATATTCTTAAACAACTTTAAACGCTGAATTAGATTACACTGTTAATGAAAATTGGCAAACAATTTAATAAAAGAGGACGGTGTGTTTTGTCTTTCATTTTGGCTCGTTGGCAACAGAATTTACATTTGATCCAAACACCCTGCACACTGTCCCACCACTGACTTTAAATGACATTTGTTAAGAACTACATGTATGTCAGAAGTTATATCTTATAAACAACCAAAAAAGGTTGAGGGTCAGCCACTGTGTCTGCTGTTATCTTGCAGGGAAATATTCACCAGACTGCTTGGGCTGGGGAAATCCAACAAGCTGAATCAACCTATGCGGAGAGACCTTTCAACTTTTCAAATGTCTTCGTCGCAAATTGTTCTTATTATCCTCGTTAACACGAGTTCAAAAGAGCATTTCAGGGGTGATGGGGCAAACAGGGAAGAGCAATATATGACAGTTCTGAGGTATAACCACATACCTGTCAGCCACATGATCGTAATTACTGTTGTGTCCACTCAAGTGTTCAGTTTAAATGCTTGTTAAGCCCAATACATCTGGGCAGAAGTGAGCAGTATTAATGTAGAACACAATTATTCAAGGTTTGAAATTCATTGAGGATAATGAAATTAAAAGAAAACCAACATGACTTGGCAGTATTCACGTTTGTTGACCTGCTAAGCCCAAATAAGATTTGAGCCAATGAGAACGAGCCTATTACTGTGGCTGGGCCTTAAGAGTTCCCAAAATGCACCACTTCATACAGCTGCATGACACCAGAATAAATAGTCCAATGACATGACAATGAACATTTAAAAAAGTAAGTTAAATTCAAAATGATACATTGCATGTCTCTTAAAAAACACCATAACAAAAGAAAAGCACTGCAGCAACCCCAGTGAAAGATTAAGTCAAACTTGTTCAGCAGTTTCCTGGTAAACTTACTTTTCTTGTTGGCATAAAAAACCCTGAGTAACTGATTTATTTCCATGAAAACTAAAGTTGGGATCCATTCCTTTCCTATCTTTTTTTTCTCCATATGATGATCTTCTGAGGTTCTTGGCATTAATAACCTACTCAACGTTACCAAAGAAGAACACTGTCTCTATGTGATGCCATGGTATTTTAATTAAGTTAAGTCACCTCCCGCTTTGAGTTTGAATGAAGCCAAATAAAAAAGGGGTGAGATGAGCGCAAGACAAAAGAAACAGAAGTCATGCACATAGTAAAAACGCAGTTTGGTTTGCGTTCTATTGCGTTCGGATGAGAGTTCATAAAAGGGCGGAGCCTACAAGAGTAGGAGGACTTGCTGACTGGCTAAAAACGGATTTGACGGACAGCAGGTCTCCACCTCCCCTGATCACCACGGTTACTGCTGTTTGCATTCGGCAGGCTGGGCCTGTTCTTTCTGTGGGGAGAAGACGAGAGAGAAAGCAGATTAGACAAGAGGACACAGCTAATGAAGCCACTGGGCATTAACTAGCAACTAGAGGAGGCTCACAAGAAAGCACTAGAGAGACACTAGAGAAAGAAAGCAAACTTTTTTAAAAACCTGGTTTGTTACAGCAAAAGGAAACGATGTTAGAAACCCGGGATGGGACTACAGGAGAAAAAACAAAGATGACAGAGCTGCGACATGGACGGGGATAATAGAAGCCGTATCTACCCAAAATGTGAGTTTAGGTTCCCTAAACCCCTCAGACTACTGGTAGAATCAAGGATGTAGTGAAAGAGAGGCAGCCAGAATAATACACCAAAGCCAGTGGAAGAGACAGTGAATAATGTATGCAGGACGCCATCCTTATTTCTCCCTTACCTAGAAATGCATGGGGTGAGAATGATTGATTATGCCTGTAATGGAGGGGAATCCAGGGGAGGGAGAAACAACAATATGCACAAGTTTAAAAGTCACATTCACAAATGACGTCGTGAGCACAGTGAAACATCGCTGAAGCAAAACAAGTAACTGACAGCAGGTACCGCGAGAGAAAGATCAACACATTAAGCTGCTAAAGAAACTCATCGACAGGCGAAGCACTGTTGCTGACTCCTGATTAAACTGCTTACAGGCCACATTTTGCGCGTACTCACTGTCAGATTGGAATAGATCATAATGAAGAACTGACCCACAAAAGAAATGGCTCTTTCACCGACTGTCACTACATAATAAATCGTAGCCAATGGTCAGAGTGTAACAGAAATCACCCCTTAAACAGTTCTGCCATGCGCAGGGTGCATTGCACGTCTGGTAGTGGAATAAAATAACTGAATATGTGAAGGAATACACAACTCTCATCATCATGGGTCTCTAGTCAAAGACTTTAAACTGCCAGCTGAGCTAGAATATACTCTGTAGTTTCAGTTTAACACGGGACATTGTACAACTGTACTGATGTGCGCAGGAGTTTGAGAACAAATCACCTGAAGATGCGGTGAAGATATTCTAAAAGGTCACAAGTCTTTTACGTCTACAACAGTCAAATTACAGATTATGTCTCGACTTTGTTGTAGCTTAACTATTTTAGGTTAGCGCAACAAATATAAATAGCATCATCATTATGGGGAGGGCAAAAAGTCAGAGAGCACCTGCAGCTGCAGTTAATCAGCAAGCAACACTGGACAAGTAGTAGTACATTAGAGGAAAACTGTCAGCTTTGTTCAGACCAGGTCACATAATGTTTGACATGGCTTCTCCATTACCAGACCGGGGAAAATAATCTGAGCTGCACATCTTTCTCTCCACAGCGCTCAAAGTTAAGCCAACAAGCACAAGAGTTTATCTATACTGTGACCATTAGCAGTGCTTGAGCATCAATTTGATATTGGTTTGTGTGTAAATGTTGTAATTAAGTTGGAGCAATACTGTTAGTGCCTTTTGTAAAATTATTAAGGCCATGTGTGCGCAATACAGTAGTTAAATTGCCCTCCCTCTTATAAGATTTAGCACTTATTGTTTATACACTTATACATATCTTGAATTAAACTGAATATTCAGCAGAGAAATAGCACTTTCAATATATAAAAAAAAATTATAATTCATTCTTCACTTCCTGTGGCAATATTCTTTTTTCTGGCTCTGCTTGAGCATTTATCCGCAACACAATATTTAAATTCAGACGCTTAAGAAGAAAAAAAAAATGTATGCACCGTCAAGAAAATTGCTACAAAGCAGTGCGCTGCTCCAGACTCAATGAGCAAAATATTAAAAACAGTAACAACATAGCAGTTGCACAATCAAATTAGAAGAAAAAGTCAAGAATTCATACTGACCTTGGGGTCAAAGTCTCCCTCGTCATCATCATCATCATCACCGTCTTCATCCTGCTCCTGAGACATAAAGACAAGATGGTTGTAAGATATTCAGAGAACCCATTCTTTAACTAAATATATACTGGGCCTGCTATCAGTATACAGTTTAGCAGTGTGGTGGCACATTGTGGGCCCAAGTCCTGTGTGAACGGTGATGACCAGCTGTCTGGTGTATCTGATCAAATTCAGTGTTTGTACTAACCTCTTCATCTCCCTCTTCTAGCTCCTCCTCTTCAAACTGCATTAAAAACATAAAATTGAGGATGAAAACATGCCACGTGGTACAACAGTGACGCCAAGTACAACTTCTACAGTGCACTTCACTTTCCACAGCTTGTTATGTTGCTGCCTTATGCCAACAACCAGGACTCTTCCTTGAGACGTCTGCGTGGCCAAACGGGGGTTCACCGGCAGGTTCTAGGATCTCAGACTGGGCCGAAGGACAACGACCATAAGCACACAGTCAAAACAACAAAGGAGTGGCTAATGGACAACTTCGTGGGTGTCCTTGAGTGGCCTGATTTTAGCATTAGGCTGCAACACAACAAAATGTGGAAGAAGAAAAAAATGTTTTCAGTCTGCAATCCCATCTTGTGTTCAAGCGCAACAGGCTGCGTGTAAGAGGGAAAAACACTCACACTCTCGTCATCTTCCAGGGCCTCTCCAGTGAAATACAGCACTGCTCTGGGAACTATTCTCTCACGGAAGAAATGACCAATCTCAAAGTCTGTGGCTAGGGTGAACTCCGAATCTTCATCCTATAAAACAAGAAACACAGAGGCCATTTTAACGCGGCCACAAATCCGATAGATTCACGGTAATGGAGGAAGCAATAAAATGGGTGGTGATTTTATGAAGAATAAGCTACATTTTACTGACCATTTCGCCATCTGGTGAAGCTGTAAGGGAAAGCACATGTACAATTTCATCAATAAGCACCTCAACACACTGCTTTTTCATGACTATAGAAGACAATTAAGTGTGTGATTAGAAGGGGAATTTCAGCACGTACTCTAATGCCGGGGTCCACTACAGCACGATCAGCATAGATTTAAAAGACAGGCTAAATATGACTCATGCTTTCCGAGTACGGTGACTGCCAGTGCAAATGAATTAAATTACCTGAGGAGAGGAAGCTGAACATTGCGTTACGGTGGATTTTCAGAACTAATCACTGTCATTTTTTTTTTTTTAAACACAGCAATATCTGAAACTTTAAAACTTTGGGTAAAATGGCACAGTTTCTCCTAAGTAACGGAATAATATTTCCCTGAAAGGTCTGCATTTATCAGATGAAATGGTTTACAGTTGGCCTGCTAACACTCTACAACTAAATTCTCACTAACATAGTTTTGTATGCATTTCTAAAATAATTCTTGCCATGCAAGGACACACTTTTAAAGCACATCATCTGACTTCACACATTCATGCAAAGTAAATGCAAACTGGCACAAGAAAAGATAAGGAGTCATTTTCATGGTGGAGTGAACAATTAAAGCTGAATCTATGCAGTCTCTGTGGTCAATCAACATTTTTGATACGGATCCCGTATCAAATTTTTTGTTGTTTATGACCACAGTATGTACTGATCAGGCCATTTTAGAGTTGAAAAATAAACATGTCAGTGCTCTCTGATAGACCAAATATCTATTTCGACAAAACATCTCAAAAATACCTTGTTTCTGTACCGACATTTGTCAATGCAAATATATCTGCAATAAGCTAATGTTGGTCTTACTCTATAATGCAGGATTCCAATGAGTCTGTGCCATGAACAAAACAATGTTATATTTAATGTTGGACAAAAACGCTTATAATACTTTCTCACATATCCTGATAAAAAAGAAACAAATGGTGACAAAAATGCACTTCCTCTGAGGGCAGATCTAGATATTAAAGTGTTCCTGTCATTTTGCTGCCGTTGCCATGGTGAGAAATTACAAAAAACTATTCCAACAATTCAAAAACGTTTGCTGTGGCATCTACTCTAACCCAATCTAACAACAACTCTGTTCAGTGAAGAAATATACAATAAATCTTGGTCACATTCATTGACTGCCGAGCACACAAGTCACATGTACTCTTTGTGCGTGTTCACATGATCAGCGTGTGACGGCTTATTCACTAATGGACCTCCCGACCCAGGAACTGCACACCTGAACACACTTGACAAAGAGCTATTTCTATTCACCAGTCATATAGCGAGGCTATGACTGAACCAGTAAGGCAAACATTTCAGCCAATGAGCGATCAGGTCAACTTCTCAAAGTCAGAATAAGTCCAGACATGTCTGACAGGTAAGTTGGCTACACAGGAAAGCTGATAGTCATTAAATAAAAAAGGTGTATGCTGCCTAACTTACCGATCCTTTGAGAAGGATTCCTTTCAAGATATTTGACTTAAGGGAATTGTCACTGTATTATTCACCTGTTTATTCACCTGATCAGAAGTAATCAAATTGAAACAAAAGACTGCTGACTGCTACACTCCCCTCTGATGAGGGCAATTGCGCTAGCAGGGTTACCCAATGTCATATGGATTTCCCTTTATTTATAAAAAAAAAGGCAAAAAACTTCTAACCTTTTCTTTAACCAAACCTTGGTATTCCCCGTTTCTAACACACATCAGTCATTTCTAAAATGTTAAAAGGTGGTAGCTGAAAGCTGATAGTGGTCAGTGGTTTTACAACTTTGGCTCAAATTTGAGGTCATTAACTGAATGTTTAGCATCAGCAACATTCCTCAACTCTCTAATAGTAAATGTATGTATTGGTTTGACGGTCCAGTGAGCACAGCTTCAAGTATAAATCCAACATCAGTGAGCAACAGACATGCTGTTCCACCTATACGCAGCAGAGAGACTGCACTATTTGGTACAGTTGAGAGTCTGGCACCACCTGCTGTTGAATTCAGCCCAATGCTGGGATCAATGGCAAAACCACATGACATGCATGCAAACATGTTGCCACGCCACCTGCAGATAAACACACTATTAAGCAGGTGTATTGACCTCAAAGCTTTCAGTGATTCAGGGTTTGCTCAAGGAGTTTTTGTATGTGTGTACACAGCTAACAGAGCAAAGCTCTGATTTGAACATTTACTGCAATGTGAAATACATACACAAGTTGTGGAAAAGAAGTAGGAAAGGTGGCTTTGGGTGTTACAGTTAGACCTCTAGAGAAAGCCACTTCATTCTGTCTGTCTGTTTCTGTGTATGTTCTCACCTTTGACAGGGTTAAAGAAGTTGAAGAAAGAGTCATTGGGGACCTGTTTGGTAACAGTGCGGACAGTGCCACGGCCTTTATGCTTCTGCTTCTTCTTAATAGTTTTCACTGTCACATCCTTCCCCTTGTGCCAGTCTATCTGACAGCTGGAGAGAGAAAGTGTGCGAAAAAAGTGAGAGGCGTCAGAAAGCAATGCAAAAAAGGTAAAAGTTGGAAGAAGTGCCAAAAGGAGGCAGATATGTGGGATGTCAAGTCAAGACAGATTAATATAGAAAGTGAACAAAAAGGTTTTACAAACCACGCAATCTCTTATTTTTTCCTTAAACCTCAAGATCATATGTGTATAACAAGCATGTTTGTGTGCTCAGAGAGTTCTTACCCTTCACAGTCAATGATCTCTGGCCCCTCGAATGAGAAAGGGTCTGAGGCATCAGGCTGCGACTTCATCTTGTAGACTTTAGTCAGGACTGCATTGTTGAAGTAACCATTGGGCTCAAAGTGGAACTCTAATGTGAAACTCTATGAGACCAAGACATAGATCGTTTCACTCAGCATTTTAACTATGTTTATTAATTTGGAATGACATCAATTCATCATTACAACACAATGATACTGACCATTGGCTGTCCTGGCTCAGAGAACTTGACTTGGATGTCTTTCAGGTGCTTTAGGATGGGCTCATCGTGTTCCTGGTGGTAGATAAAAAAAACAGTCAGATCACAGAGACACATGACAATGTTCAGAAATTAGGTGAAATGTGTATAAAAGGCACGAGTGAGAGAACAATGGTTTAAAAGGTACCTGTAGCATGTCACTGAGCATGTCAACACTCTTGAATATGGTGAGCCAGAACTCAGGGATGCCTTTTGGGTCTTCCTCTGGTGTGGCTTCCTCTTTCTTTGCATCCTCAATGGCAGCTTTTTCCTTTACCTCCTCCTACAGGCAGTGGGGCAGAGATCACTCATCAAAATTCACTGTTCACAAAAATACAATTAATACGTTTTTAAAGTCTCAGATCAAGTCCTATTGATTCTCATTAAAACCACATTTCCCACAACCTTGTTGTTTCCTGTTGGACCTCATTTACCCATTTGTCCAAATGTGTCGGTTATCTCTGTTTGCTTTACTGAAGAGGAGATGGGTGTTGAAAATATTTTCCCTGTAGGTCTTGCACTCATTCCTTAATGACTGCTTCAAGTATGTGCTGAAAACACCCTTTTTTAAATTTTAATTAAGTCATTTGGCAGATTTTGTGCAAAATCAAAAACAGTGCCACATGTCAAAAGTCAACTTGCTTGGCAATGGTCCTGATCAGTCTAATATAATTAAAGTAATACAAATTCACTCTGTAATGCCATTTTGACATAACATAAATCAACCTAACAAGAGTTTATTCTAGGAAAGAATTTCAGCAGATTCCTGAGGTGGCCTGTTTGGTTGTAAGAAACATTTTCCTTCGCTGGGAAAAACCTGAGGAAGTAGGATTTGGCTCTAAAGATAAACAAATCAAAGCTGTACTTACAGCTAACTCCTCCTCTTCCTCTCTGTCACTGTGCCACTCACACTCTTCGTCTGTGGGTTCAACTGTACCTGTGACAATATCTCGTCTCTGTAACACACACATTAAAACAGTATATGAACAAGCATTAATTCGATAAGACTGAATTATTTTCAGATAGCACACTAAAAATCAACACCATTTGAGACACACACCAACTTAAATACACACATATACACACACACAGCGCTGACAGGTGCAGAAGGATTATAGCTGCCAGTCTTTAGTGCCACTAAGAATGGCCGAGTTCTTGTCACTAGCTCTGGAAATAGCCTTGACTGACAAAAGAACAGTTGACTACTCGTTGTGGCAGTTTTCAATTTAGCACCAAGGATGGGTCCTCACTGACCTCAGATCGGACCAGAGACATACTTTTACCCATTAGTGCAGTGAACAACACACGTGATTCTTAAATATTTGGTCTCTTAACAAATAACAGACTGTATATGGTCTTTTTCCCCCCTAGTCTTTGCTCACATAAAATGAGGAAGAAAAATCCCATATGTGTTGTGTTCACAATCAAGTAAAGAAAAAGATCTGTCATAAAAACATTTACCGTACCTTCTCAAACAGTGGCTGATAGAGGGCAGCGTATTTCCTCTCTAGCTCATGGACCTCCTCGTAGAATTTAGCCTCTATGTTGGCACACTGCACCTGCAGCCTTTTCAAGGCATGCACTCGCCTCTTCACTGCTTTGGGAAGCATGCTATGAGAGGAGAAACAAGAATTGATGTGAATTTAAATCATTTACAGCAAAAGTAATATGGATCATATTCAAATCATGTTCAAAAAGTAAAAATGTCCTTTATTTTGTTTTATTTTATGTGTGACATCTTTTGCTGGTAAATATATCAATACACAACTGGCAATTGTGACCAAAAGTTTGGCATTTTCAAGTAACCGACATATCTGCACAGATAATAACATCAAAGTCTCCAAAGAATATACAAACATGAATGCTGTATGCTAACAATTGTTGTTTGATAGGTCCTTAAAAACAGTCACACTGCCATATAGGATGAGAAGCAAAAGCAGTTACCATTTTGCCATCTTAAGTTGTCCAGCAACAATAATGTTGCAAACTGTGACAATTTTTCAATTTTTACCATATATCTCACATAACACAAAGTATAAACCATATACACTGACCTTTCCAAGAAGTGGAAGCTGACAGGTCTGTCCATCTGCCCACCTGGATTTTGCATCCCTTGTTCCCCTTTACCTATCAAACCAACACAGACCATTAAAGCAAGTGTACCCATCACATTATAATTAAACAAGCTGCTGACTAAAATTACAAGAATGAGGGTTGTGCCATTCTTTTAATTCATAACATTTAGATCTCCATATAGATGATACAAGCCCTCATAAATACATACTTTGTGAAACGTGCAATGTTCCATTTTTGTTTAAACTATGTCAGGGATGTTAATTAAACTACATGTGAGGTTATTATAAACATATGCACCATTCATTTTTGTATGAATATATTACAACTAACCTTAAACCCTAAGTCAACACATTTTTCTCACACTGAATATGTAATTTAGTAAGGTAAATTAACTTGGAAATACCTTTGTCTTTACCTTTAACGGCGTCCATTACCGAGTGGCAGGTCCTTCCTCTAATAAAAACAGATTATTTTAGACATAGCGTTACACTCATTAGTCACAGACAGTGATTGAGCAACTACTGACAGCGCCAGTAACAGAGTGAATAGGTAAAAAAACAAAACAACAACTGTCAATTGTATTTCACCAACGAGCGCGACAAACAGACCAGCTGAGCTAACTTCGATTGATCAACACCAACACTTGTGTTGAGCAAGCGCAGGCCGATGACGCATTGACATGCTAAAGGCAGCTGGGCTAGGCTAGGCTATGACAACGATGTTAGCACCTCTGCTATAACACCAAGTAAAACGACTACTACCGACTCTGACAGTCACAGAGGGCGACTGATAAAACAATATCAAATTAATTCACACGCTTACATTGGTTTACATATAAGCGCATACTAATAACCACCTAGTATGGGCGGTGCCAAAGATTTGACAGCAGCTAACCGGGCTACCTAGCTAGCAAGAAACTACGAGCCAACGTGCTATGAACAATGCTTTAGCTACGACTAAAGAGCAAGTGCGAGAGTTAAGGTTTTACATATCTTTTCTCCCCTCTTCGAAGTAGGTAATTGGGATAAAGTAAAGCTAATGAGTGCCTAAAGCAACAATGTCATTTCTTTCTATTATTGCGATAAAACTATCCGTTAAGGTTACAGCTACTAGCCTACCAACTGCTAGCCGCACTGACATGCTAATATCGACTAGCTACCGTTAGCTCGTGGGTTGATAAAATTACTAAGAGTGTGAGCTGAGTGTCTTGAAGACAGTTCACCAGCGGTCTGTCAAATTAGTGACATAACTCGTTGCGTTAATTATAAATATCCTAACATTGAAGCAAATGATCGTATTAATGAAGCGTTTGTGCGTGGTAGCTGTTTTAGCAGTCTTACCTCTTGCTGAGCGGAATTCTAGCTGGTCGCGTCGCTCACGCGTCTTCGCTTCTACCACCACGCGCGAGCAACACAAGCGCTCCAGCATCCTGGATTCTCATTGGACAGCTGGTGACGGAGAGCATGGTGCTGCGTTCAAGTGCTGGGTTGCGAAAATCTCCACCCTGTAGACACCACATCAACAGTATTATCAAGCATCTCTCCTCTCTCAAATAAACAGACAAATGAAGGATAAACAACCAGCACAAATAAAATCAAATTCTAATGTCAAAGCCTTTTTGGCAATCCTACAAAACATCTGATCTACAGTGAAAAGAAAGCAGTTTTATTGAACGTCTTAATTAGGCCTACCTGATATTCAGTGTTGGGGAGTAACTAGTTACATGTAACGGCGTTACGTAATTAAATTACAAAATAATTGTAATCCGTTACAGTTCCCAAGAAAAAATATGTAATTAAATTACAGTTACTAATCAAAATGTTGGTGATTACAAAGGGCTCACATCCAAAAATATGCTTTCATTCTTTCTTTCTTTATTCATTCCATTAATTTGTCCCAACAGCAACGCCTTTCAGTCCTGGAAATTAAAAAATACTTTCCTCATGAAAACAGAAACAGGCTCTAACATTACTGTACAGTGTAAAGTTTGTTTACCAGCGGTGAAAATGCTGTCAACATCAAAATGCTCAATGTCAAACCTGAGGAAACATCTACAGGTCAGTTCCTGTAACCGCAGTCAGTCACAAAATAAAGTGTCCTAGATGACCTCTCATCTCACCACGTATTGTAGCTCTATATTTCGCTCGCTGTCCGATAAGTAGGCTGTATATTTAGGTTTATTCTCCATTAATGACAGATTTATTGCTAGCTAGTAGCTAGCTAACAGACGCCTTTTGCAGAGCTGCACCTCCATTTATGAATGACTCAATAGAAACTCAACATATTATCTGCTATAATGTCTCAACAGAGGTTAACGAAAGTGCAGCTCCAGTGCAAATGTTGTCTGCCCAAGTGGCCCTCTAATTGAATAATGTGCCCTTTTGTTAAGACCAAGTGTCATTGTGTCTACAGTCATGGTCTACTTCAGCTTATGTACACACCACCCAACACAGGTAGGAACCACACTAGTGCAAGCTTTAAGAGGTACCCCTTAATTTTACACATTGCCCCTTACAGTCCCTGTGCACATCACTGCTCAAACCATCACAATCCCCATCCTGTAAATTTCAGATAACAGCTTTATTGAATCACATGGTCGTGCATTTCAAAGCATTCATTTGACTTAATTTCAAAGCAGCAGCTGATTTTAGTCTATTGATGCATATTGTGAGAGCTTATCCAGTTTACATAAATTTACTTGTATTAATTTGGCTTTTGTCAAAAGCCTTAAGAATCCGACAGATTATGTTTAGACCACAAGAGGGCTTCATACACCCATGCTTCATAGGAAACAATGACTCTATTAGCGTCTGTACACCGAAAGATGATCTCATATTGTTTACAGGTATTAATAAGTAGACAGGTGATGTGTGTCACCTGTCATATATTTTATTCCCACAAGCACTTGTAAACACAAGCACACAAGAACATACAGGGACAAATAAGATATATACATTTAGGTGAGCAGACCTAGAGTTTTGTGTGTTGTCAAGGCTGTAAGAGATGGTCAGACAGGCTGGTTGATGATTGGAATGACAAAAGTTCAAATGTCTCAAACAAAACAGAAAAGTAAGGTTAAAGCAACATTCTCCCTCGTCTCCTGTACAAGTGATCAAAGCAAGACACAAAAGTCCAACAGCATTTTATAGTGCTTTAGTAACAAACAGCCAACTAGTTGTTGGTTAACTACTAGCTAGGAGTATGAATGTGCAGCTGATGATGGTTATTGTTGATGGCAGAAATGCTATGTCTATTTTTTATTTATACAAAAAATAGTTGGAATATGTTTTCTGTGCTATGAAACAACACACTGAACAAAAAGCCGTATTTGAGAAAAAGCATCCACCAGTGCTGACAGTTAGCCATCATTTACCTGCCTTGTCAGAAAACATCAGTGGTTTTATTGGATCCAAGAGATGACAGTGAGGGAGGTTTTAAATATGTGTGACAGAGAAGCTTCAAAGTGGGAAGTGGTGACAGCTTTGAGTCATTTATTATCAGCATTTTCTTCTCTTGTCATTAGAAATGATCCCAAAAGTGAGAAATTAACTGCCTGTTCACATCATATTTAATTATAAATAAGGTGTTTCTTTGAAAAAGTTCTTTCATAACTGCCAAAACATGTAATCAAACTAAATCAATAGTGATCGACTCTTCATATATAGTGTTCCACTGATTCACCAGGATGTTTTTCTTTTCCTTTTGGAAATGTCCTCATTGCGAATATAGCCCATTGGGTAACAGACATAAAACCACTAAAATCCGTCCTTCTTTCCATTAGCTATGAACTACTGAGTAGTCTACACACTTGAGAGGAAGTGACAGCACCGCGCACCCTCAGGGTACGATTGTGGTGACCAGGCTTTGTGCCTGTCACAGTGTGACATTTACCAGCAGGGCCTGTACTTACAGAAGAAATTAAATGTGATTGTGTAGCATTTGGGATGAGCCAGGGATCTAGAAACAAGTGAACAGAAAGAGCTAATTTTGGAAATGTAGCGTGATGCTGGGCAGTGCTATTATAAATGGAAACTGCAGCTGAATGTACAGGGAAGCTCATTGTCACCTGTCACCTCAGAGTAATGTGGACCTTTGTGTTGCTGCAAAAAAGACACCAAAAAGGTCATTTCAAAGCCTTTGATAGTTTTATGACCCTCTGTGGAAGTCTTTGTTGAAGTGACTGTGATATTGTTAAGACAAAAGTAACACCTGCAGCTCTCGCACAAAGCTGTACTTTACAGCTTCATCCCATCAGTAAGTCCCCATCTTCCAGATTACACCCCCTCTCTGTCTTTTGTACCGTGCCCCATTGAGTGGGCAGAGGTACACACCTGGCTGTTCAAATATTATGCATACTGGTGCATCTCCACTTGCCTAGTCAAAAGCTCGTGCCCAGCTGTGTGTATACACATTTCATTGTGTGATAGTGAAAGGTGAACTCTTATCACACACAACCAGACTTTCGAGCACTGCATATACAATTGATACCGTGTCTGTAAATTACAAAAGAAGCACTACAGATTGGATGTTGAAAAGTGGAATTCACAAATCTGTGCTCTCATCATACATCACTCTTTGTCTTGAATAGCAGATTGTTGGAGGCTGGAGGAATCACAGAAAACATCGCAACAGAGTTCACAGCTTCTGTGACTCCTCTGCATTGATGATGTAATAGTATCCCAAAGGCAGATGTGCCTTCTTCCTGACCTAAACCTGTGTGGGTCAAGTGCATGTTATCTGTCACTAAGAGTAGTATGCTCTGTTTGCTCTCTGTTTATCTCGTTCTTATTCTTATCTCAGTCTCTCTTCCTCTTTTTCTCTTGCCAATTTAGCAACTACGCTACATCACAGTACATACCAAACACTCAAACAACATGTGCGCTAACAAGTTGTCCTATATATTAGATTGTTCCTAAATGTTTTATACTTCTGTTTCCTCTGTACATGCACCACCGATGTAGTACATCTGTCTGTCCAGAAAAAGGTGTTTGTTTCCACATTCAAATCAAATAAGTTAGTTGAGTCTCAAAATAGTAGACAGGTGTGAATGTGTTTGTCAGTTTTTATGTAACTAACTGGTGACTTGATGACAAAGTTGTCTCCTTGCCTTCTGCCAGATGCATGCTTGGATAGGCCACGTGCCCATGAATAGAAATAAGTGGGTTAAAACAGCAAATGAATGATTGAACCTTAGCATGTGATTGTCTTTGTTTTTTCATACATTGATTGGTCAATTACACTGCATTGATTGGTTGAATGTGGAAATGTTTGGTGTATTGTGAGAATCTTCTCATCTTGAGAATAAAAATCAGTAAAAACTCTCGAAGCAATATTTTTATCTTTGGCCTAGACTCAGCTATGGTGTTTTGGTCAATGCCCCTGTTGTAATTTATTGTTCTCAGCCTTTCTTTATTGTGTCTTTGTGTCTCACATGTCTCACTTGCACAAACACACACACACACACAAAAAGAGAAGAAAATAATTGACATCCTCCTGAAAATGGATGTCACCTGGTCTTTTTTCCGTTGATTGAACACGTAGCAACAGCATCTATGTTGGTCTGTCTCATCCCACTGGGGTATTGGTTTTGTGAATGAAGTGGCCAAACTCCCAGATGGCAGTATTGATATAGCTGGGAGGACAGGGCAGTGTTTACAAGCCATCCTGCCCCTGCATCCCCTGTCGTCCATTAAGCTCCTCTCCTCCTAACGCATGGGTAATGGTCTATCTGTACACCATAATCAGACAGACTCACACATACACACTGACTGTATAAAGCCATCAGAATAAGACAAACAAACAAGTGCACACGCGGCTAGCAGCCACATTGACACAGCTGCAGTCATTATTTACAGGAGGAGGTCTTGGGTTGGGGTGAGGGATGAAAAATGGCAAACGGAACTACTATATCTCCTCTGAGGTGGCTGCATGTGTAACAAATTCAGCAGAGCCATCGATCTAACTTATGGCAGGCTGAGTTCTCCTCTCATGCTTTTTGCGATTTTAAGTGCAATTTACCTTCATCTGCACCGATAAGCAATATCAATCATGACATCTTCTTGTTTGTTTTTTCTTTTTGTTGTCCTCTGCTGTCTCCGTCATTCTGATTCTGCAGCGACAGCTAAACCTTTTAGCCACCAACAAAAACAACCCGTAACACCTACAATCACAAATGCAGACACACACACACACACACACACACACACACACACACGCACACACACACACACACACACACACACACACACAGACACTTTGTAAATCACTAGTGCCTGTTTCCCCCTTATGATTTCAGCATCAACAATTTGACAACAAAACAGGTTTATTCAGTTCTGACAGTTAAGGATTATCTGTCAAGGGCACACTTACTTTCAGCATTTTCATTATTAATGGAATAAGTCTGCAAATATAGTAATTATTATTATATATATATATATATTTAAAAGGTTTGTTTGATTGGATTTTGTGTTAATACTTAACTATAACAGCACAAGTCATTCAGTTGCACATGCTTTAAGTCGGGATTTACTTTCTCCTAAATATATGCAACAGTGGTCGGTCACTCTTTTACGAAGCCCATGACATCCCAAAAGATGACACTTTTTTTAATCTTGTATCTGATCAAAATCGGTATATTGGGAGCACAAGATGTTATCCTCTAGGAACAACAATTTACTATGTATTCAGATGCTTCTCTAGCCTGTAGCTTACGCACCTCAGATGCATTCACCTCAAAATGGAAAGATAAAGTTTTATTTTCCTCTCGGAATGACAGACAATTAAATTCTTTCTGCTGTAACACAAAAACAAAAGAATGTTCTCAGTAGAAATCATATGCTGTATATAACTTAAAGCTTAATGGGCTTTGCCGTTGGAGGAACAGAACAGAATTACAGTACAAAAATTAAAAGTCGAGTAAGAAATAATCAACAGGCTGTGGTTGTGTGTAGTGTCATTATTTTTCATTGCTGACCTGATCATGATTTTTCCGCAGATTTTGGGGCTTGATGACAAACATTTCCGTTAGATTAACATTTCCATTTATTTTCAGTCTTGGACTGTGTGTTGATCAGGAATTAGGTCAGACCAGGATTAAGGAAAAAGTGTAACATGTTTCAGCGTAATATGTATTCTTGACCTTGGAGAGTCATTCAATCTTAACACAAGGTTCAGTTTTTTATTTCCAGAGCTTTGAACGGCATCTTACAGATTTCAAGTTGCAACTCCATCATCAAACTGAGCATACTCCACAGTTTAACATTTAATAGAAAAATAAAAAAAAATTTGAAAAACATAGCAAGTGGACTTGACCTGGAGTTTAAATTATTTTGGTGTAAAGTACAATATTCTTTCTTGAACGCCCCTCTCTGCTTTCAGCTGACAGATCAACAGACCAACCACGCCCATCACATCTTTCTGCTCTCATTTGGCAGCCTATCTAAACCCTTTATGTGTAGATTTTGAAACAAAATGCCTCTGTGGCAGACAGCCATGCACGCCTCTAATTTAGTGCATACATGAAGACAATCTTTAGCAGCACAGCAGTCATACTATACACTTTGACTATTCGGTATGTTGCATCCTGTGCAGCTCACATGCATAAGGTCTTAATACTGTATTTGGGTGAAAATTGGGTAATTTTCAATCATCAGCCAACACTGGCAGAACAAGCAATAGTAATTCTACAGGTGGGGTTTATCGGTGGCTCCAGCTGTTTGATTTTCGTCATGAGCTGCAGTGGCTTGGCCCTCCAGGCTGCTGGATGACAGGGGCCCATTAAGGAAACGTAAATCTAATCAGTAGTCTCTCTAACCACAGAGCTGTGTGCCACTGCTGGAGGGGGAATTGCGATGTTACAACGTCATTATGCTGCTTCTGTGACCCCGGCACAGGGCAAATGGTTAGATATGACTTCAACATGGTGCTTAGACTACTTATCCACAAGCAGGTTTATGTTTCTAGAAACTCAGGAAGGTCAGAGATGAGTGGGAGTCGAAAGAGAGGCTTCTCTGTGTTGTAGCTTCAAGGAAGTGCAAGACAAATCCATTGTGTGTGCATACGTATGTGTGTATGGGACTAGACAATTTGTTTTGTATCTGAATAGATCCTGACATTAAATCTGGATTCTTTCCATCATTGATTGTATCCGGTAAACCAGAAATAAACATATTTGTGACCAGTGAGTTCTCAGACCGCTGATAGTGATTGATGGAAATCACTGATGAATAACTCCTGATGTAAATTTGTATCCTGCTGAGCATATCCAACATGACACACACACACACACACAAACTCACAGTGGATACATGAATGCATCCGGACCAAGATCAGACTTATCAGATATGACATTTAGAAAAGCACAGGCTGCTCCAGAAACAAAAAGCAAGAGAGAGGCACAACACATGTAGCCTACAGCATTTATAATACACGGTAAGGAAGCATCAAAGAATCGCCTAAAAGTTAAAGCCACTTCTTCCCTTTAACTACGCTTGTAATGAACTCGAGAGACATTTTAAATCCATCATCCATTCCAATTTGATGTCTCAACTGTCCCTGTATTTTTTGCTAAACATCATTGTTCCTTTATCATTATAACCCTCTGTTCCTTTTCTAAATGGGCTAAAGTGCAACACCTGACAGGGATGATTTGTTTTTCTCAAGAAGGAAAGGAGATCCATTTAGCCATTGTCTTGATTTAGAAATATTTAATCAACTTGCCCTGTTCAGTCATAATGACATCTCAAGAAATTATATTTGCATATTGTGTGAATGTTCGTACCTCTTTGTGTCAGGATATACTCACATCCAAGCCTAGACGTTTGGGTCCTAGTGGTCACAGTCTGAACTGGGATCGGGTCACAGCAGCTTGCTGGTAATGTTGGTAATGCATGCGGCCATTTCACAGCCACAGCTGTAGTTACCGGCCACCGTGGCAGCAGCGTGATGACGGTAGTTGACAAGGACAATTGAGCATCAGTCCCTCAACCACTCGCCCACCCCAGAAACACTTTATGCCACCGCTGTCAAATTACACATGTAGACAGAGGCATTGGAGGAGCACTCTGTGTGATTAGTCATTCCACTTGGCAGCTGTATTTTGACACATGCAAAACAATAACTGTCATCGCCAGACACAGATGCTCAGATGCAAAGAGGAAGAGGTCAAGGCTTACCGAAAAATATCCAAAACAATCAAGTTATAGTACTTAGAGTACTTAGAGTACAAGAATACTTTAAGATTCTTGAAGTGAAGTCCTGTTTTGGCCAGGACTTCTAATATCTGTAATTATTCAAAATTATTCACATTTGATCACATTATGCTCTTTCAGTCATCAATACTGCATCTTTGTAGTTTTAAAAACACTGATCAGCCACAGCTGGGTGGTAAATTTAGAGAAAAAACAACATACATGGTGTAAGGTGTCGGGACACCACACCACAAACCTTCAGGGTAGCTTCAATGTTCTTCAAGTTCCAAAACTCTCCTGGAGGGATGAACTCCATTCTTACACAAGACATTCCCTCCTTTGGTGTGTTGATGATGGTGTCAGAGAATGCTCTTTAACATGTAAGTCCAATATATCTCATTGATGTTCAACTGGGTTGGGTTATAACAACTTTGAAGTCCATATTATACGATTTATATTACATCATATTTAGTGACCCCTCATGTCCTGTATGGATGGAGGCCTCTGCATCAATTTTGTCTGCATTTTCTTCATTTACTAGAGTACTGCATTTAAAGATACTCTTTGACGTTTTTGACTACTAGTTGAGTGAGTCTTTTTTAGGAGAGGGTCCAACACACATTCCTGCAAATGATTTCACACTATTCCACTTATCACATAGTGGTGGTAAAGCACCAACAATGGGTCATCAAAGGTAGGACAGAAGAAGACTGCTCACATGTAAACAATGCATATTTCAAGGACTTCAAGGATAAAAGATAAATATCTAAGCACGAACATTGTGTTTCCATCTGACTAAGCTTTAATTACAGATTATTTTGAAACTGTACAGATAAACCAGCAATCGTATTTTCTGACTTGCAAAGCAAACAACGTATCTTTCAGTCACAGCATGTGCTGAGATACAAATTTAAGAGCACGATGCAATTTGATCTTAACCACAAGAGACAATCAATCACAGTTAACCAGACATCATATAGATGGGTCAAGCATCACCATTTAAAATGTACTCTTTTCTTTAGCATGAGCTCCTCTGAACTTCATTTTTCTGGGGTTAAAGGTTTAATCTCGAACATCATCCAAACAAACCTCTTCCGTTAGCTATGTGCAGGTTTCGCACATGACAGGAAAAAACATTCACTCTCAATACGCAGACAGAATAGCCATAATTCATTTTAATGAATAACAGACATCTACACACACACACACACACACACACACACACACTGTCTCACAGGTTCATGAGGGTATACTAGTGATACACCAAACACTACAAGCTGATATGCTCATTTTGAGGCTGTTTACCCAACATTATTGCGATTAATAGGACATTTATTTTGTGTTTCCTCTTCTCTTCATCAATTGGATGAGTCTAATGACAACCGCAAAGGTGACCAGCATTGTTCAGCAGCGAGAGAGAGAAAAGAAATGTGGAGGATGATGAATAATAGCCCAGCTGGTCGCGTTAGCTGCAATTAGTCCATCTGAAGTCCTACAATTATGCAGAGAAAAGCTGACACTCACAACGCCACAATGCGGCTGCTGAATCAATACATAATTGTAATAATTATCATCCTGGTGTCATTTGTGGACACGTCCAACACTTCCAGAAAAGAAGATGGAATTGGATAAACACAGAGGGATAAATGGCAGAGAGATATCGCCTCTCCAAGTGCAACATTTCTAACAAAAGGCAGCCTCGATACCTGGTATGAGCAATGATGGGGGTCGACATGATGAGTCAGCCTGACTACATACGGCCAGAAAAGACTTTGCAACCCCTCTGCAGCTGAGCTACTGTACACGACACCAAGAGTTTTGTAGGAGAGGGTGCATGTCAAGATCTGGTAAACCCTAAATCAGATCATTTATAAAGGTATTTCATTCTCTCTTGTGTATAAAACTTAACTCTAAAGTAACTCTAACTTACTAAAGTAACTGTGTGTAACATCCACAGCAAAGAAAAAACCCCACATAAACTCTTTCTGGTTAGAAAGACCAGAAATGTTTTTTCTTCATCTACAACTTCTGCTGGGACTTTACTGGCACTTATATAACACAGATTAAGCCATATTAAAACATTTAGAAATGTAAACACACAAACAAAATATTTTTGACCTTCATTACATTTTTTTACAATCATTTATAGATCAGTCCAAATTCTTTTTTTTCTAAATATATTCATATGTTTTAGTGTAGCCTGTTACATTTCATGTTTATGCTGTGCTATCTTACACATAGGCTGTAACTTCTTACTGTGCTGAGTTATTTGTCAGAAATCCCAGTTTATTGCTTGTTGATACAACATGGTTTTGCGCACTGCATGCACCGTTCCACTGTTGCAGTTGAGCGTGGACGGACAGATGACTTTTAGAGCATGTTACTTGGGAGATCTTCTGCCTTCCCATGTTGTAAATTGAAACACTTGTGCATTTATAGCAAGGTGGGGACAGTTAACTGAACAGAGATTAACAGAGATAACTGTATAATGTTCCCTCATCAGTCCTAACCTCTCTAGGGATTGTTACTTGAACAGTATCTTCACTGTTGTCTCATTCAGATGGCTTCATCATTCTCATGTTTCAGTTCTGCTTTTAAATCATCTGATTTATAAATGAAACAAAAACATTAACCTCATCCTCATTAGCCTCAGGTACGTCTTCATTTTTAAAACTACTGTCATAAGAACCCTCCAATATAAAAAAGAAATGTTCCTCTGCACTAATCCTGACACCAAGGTGCTGCATCATCATGTAACTGTGACAGTAAGCTAATATAAAGTCATGTGTCACTAAAGACCTGAGGTATGCATGTAAGGATGATGGATTCTCATAGCACAAAGCATTGTAAAACACTTTTATTGAAACATTATCCTGCAAAGTTTTATCACCTTGCATTTACCCACGACACTAGATTACACCACTTAAGGGATGGAACAACTACATACTGTAAGTCTGAGCTGGGTTTTCTTTTAAAGGAAGAGCATGGATACATCGGGAAAGCTTTCTATCTGGGTGATTTCAAATAAGCAGTAATAGGCTATGGTCTTGATAAAGTGCGCTGACACAGGAAAGGAGACATTTAAAGGGAGGAGAAGGAGTGGTATCAGTTAATCTTGATCCTTATTCAGCCTGTAGCTCTGCTGTTCTTCCTCAGACACACAAAATCTGGTTGAAGTTGAATAAACCTGCGCTACAGTATAATCATTAAGTTTCTTGTGGTTTGGAATACAATTGTTATATGTATTCTTCTTATTATGTCATGGACTCACTTAGTAAAGAAAACATGTGTTTTTGTTTCAGTCACAGATGTTTTCTGGCTGTTTGAACATGTTTTGGGGGGCAGGGGCCCCCTCAGTAATTTATGAATTATTATGGCAGCAAGTAATCTAAATTTTCTTATCATCTAGGCTACATCAACCAAAGCAGTTATTGGTAAGATTTCCGATTGCTTTAAAAAACTACTTGAAAGAAATGGATGGAACAAACCATAAAATCAATAATTGTTCTTATCTCTGAATAAATGTCAAACATCTGCCTGTTGTTCAGTCTTTTATGTCATACCACTTTCAGAAAAAGGTCGAGATAAAGAAAAGAAACACAACTAAAACATAACAAAGCTTTGTTTCTAAAGATACACCAATTTACTCTGTTTCCATGCAGAAAATAGGCTTAAAAGGTGAAAAGGTTGTTTCTATCTTATTGTCTGTTTGCTTTATCTTTCTTTCCTTATACTCACTCTGTCGTCCCCCTATCAAGGCTGGAACCGCCATTGTCTGTGCCCGGGGCTACATCAGTGCTCTTTAGCATTTTCAGCCTGTGTGTTCAGGTTGGGGAAAGAGTCACACAGGGGCCCATTTGCCTTCGCTGCACCCATGCAAGGTTGAAGCTGTGGCAGCATGTGGCCAGAGGTCTACATATAATCCTTTTACCTCTGCTCGCCCGTGGGCACCATACATCACTTGACAATCACTTTAACCACCAAAGTCTTTAGCCAATAGCGGTACAAATTCACTTGATGTGGTTGTTGCTGAGGTGAGACACAGACAGAGTGGCCCAAATAGGAAAACAACATGTTGTTCTCTCTTTCCTTGGCGTGGGTGTGTGTGTGTATGTTTGTGTGTGTTTTTTTCCACAATCAAATCTAATTTGTGAAGAGCTGTGGAGATTGGATTGAGCTGATAAAGTGACTTAATTTTCCACAGTTGACTTTTCTCTGGTCTAACCTTATGTAAAGCCTTGAGGTCAAAGCTTTGATTGCTGTCTAAAGATGACTGTGGATCCAACCAGTGGTTGCAATCACACAACTCTGCCTTATGTAAATGTTAATCAAATAAACAGGAATTAAAAGGAAAACAAAATATATTTTAGACAGCTACTTCACAGAATCAAGAACTTGTGCAGGTTCACTTTTCTATAAAAAAATATGTATATTATAACTATTAATTTGAAATGTATTTCAAATTGTTAAATAAAAATGTTGTGAATACAACACTTTAAGCGTTTTTTCGAAGATCACTGAAAATGTGGCCAAAATTAGGAAAATGCTCATTAATTTAACTTAAATCGTGCGTGTATGCTTTACAAAAGGTAATATATACTGTATATAGACAGCTCCAAGTTGGGATGTGTCTGATAGATTCTGCGCATTGATTGATTAGAGCGGGATTAGCGTGTTTGACGTCAGAAACTGCAAACAAATGACCCCATAAAAAGAGGGAACCTGTCTGGAAAAAAGAAAAAGCTCTGGGCGCACAGCACAGCCGGAGAGGTCCGCAACTACGCTGTCACTTCAGTCGCACTTTGACACGCAAACAAAGACAGAAAACTTCTGCGCCTAAAGATGCCGCTTTCCAGCAGCTCCACGTCCTCCACAAAGAGCATCCGCAGAGCAGCATCCGAGCTGGAGAGGTCTGACTCCATCACGGTAAGAAATATAGACACGTTTACATGTGTGTTTTTGTATTCAGTTATTACCGACAATCGGTAATTGTTTTGACAGTGATATGACAAAATGATATTCAGAGGAACGCTAAAAACTCTATTACGCGCAGAGAGCTTGGCGGGGTGACCATTACCATTACTTTTTGGTGATGATCAAATAGAAAAAAGCATGTTGCAATGAACCACTAACATCACACTAAACGTGTGTTGTGGAAGTTGCTCAGTCCTGGCTATGTTTTAGGATTACCCTAACTGCACTAATACAAGACCTTGATTTCTCTTTTGGAACAGTCTCCAAGATACGTCGGTAGGCGTCAAAGCTTGATCGAGGACGCGCGCAAGGAGAGGGAAGCCGCAGCTGCAGCAGCTGAGGCTGCAGAAGCCAGTGAACAGATAGTGTTTGAGGAGGACGATGGAAAAGCGCTGCTCAACATCTTCTTCACTTTAAGAAGCTCAAAGACGCCTGCACTGTCGCGGACACTCAAAGTTTTCGAGGTACCACAATTGTATTTACTGGGTTGCAAAAATGTACAAATCTGTATATTTGAAAGCAACTATTTGACTTAAAAGCGGGAAAGGGGGGTGGGTGAGGGTACCACTTTGTAATAAGGCATCATTTTATAAATCGTTTACAAGCTGTAACTCGTGGCTTAATTAATTGTTAATTATTCTTTACTAATGCTTTAAATATTCGTTGGTAAACTTTAGATGATTATTAGGCTAAGCCCTAATTTGGGGGTTGAAAATTGTGAAACATCCTAGTGGTTAGTGTTATTTCTGTCACATTTAATATATTAATATCTTCATCCGTTTCTAACTCTCTGACAAGCCATCAACTCTGCAGTTATAAAAGTTAATAAATTAAATGGATTTTAGTCCAGATCATCTGCAGCCCTTTTCCATGAGTCAAAGGGATTTTTACTTCCTGGCAACCCTAAAGATGTTCATATTAAAGCCTACACTTACATGTAAAGAGTTTGTAAATTATTTATTAACCAACCGTAAACTCATTAGTTGTAACTTCAAGTCCCTTTATAATGGGTGCCTTATTAGAAAGCTGTACTAAAAAAGGATTTGGAGGATAAACATGTTTGGAAACACATGATATCCCATATTCTGTCTTTTACTAACAGATATATTATAGGCTATAGTGCATCTCATTTACTGATCAGTGAACTCCTGATAATGACTTTTAAAGCTAGGTTCAACATGGATGGTAATATGGTTTGTTTAGACAGAATACAAAAAAATGTAATAAAGCTTCTTTTAGGGGGAAGTGACTGTATGACCAATTTGAAAAAAATGTTTTACAGCTCCACTCAGTTTTCTGTTAGATATTTCTGTTACTATTGAATGTGTTAAAACAATCCTTTTGAATTAGTGGAATGTTTAGCTCACTATTACACATAAGTGTGCATGTTTTTTCTTTGTCATTTGGCAAAAAAAACATGTTAGAGGCACCTCCAGGCACTGTTTATGTTATTTATATTGTGTCAAAAATGAAGAACTTGATGTTCATCGGGAAAAAACTCATTATTTAAAAAACTTAAATAATGTGCTGCATGATTGCATCCCACCTTTGTCCAACCTTGAATGTAATCCAGTACCGCTGCAGGAGTTACTGTGCTGACTGTGTTTCAGACATTTGAAGCTAAGATTCACCATTTGGAGACGCGACCATGCCGGAAGGTCAAGGACAGCCTGGAAGGCCTGGAGTACTTTGTTCGCTGTGAGGTGCACCTCTCAGATGTCAGTACTCTGATCAGCTCCATCAAGAGAAACGCAGAGGACGTTAAAACCACCAAAGAAGTCAAATGTAACACACTTTTCGCTGCTTTCATATAACATTCAATATTTTGCCCAAAACAACAGAACGTGAATTTGTCTCTTTGTCCTCTTTTCTCTGCTAGTTCATTGGTTTCCCAAAAAAATAGCAGATTTGGACAAATGTCATCATCTTGTCACAAAATTTGATCCAGACTTGGATCAAGACCATCCTGTAAGTAACCATTTTCCAGTAACATGTAAAATGAGAAAACAATTCTCATTACTAGGCTGGTTATCTTGTTGGACCAATATGTCATGACAGAAAATGTGATCAGTGTTTGATATATTTGATTTGAACAGGGCTACACAGACCCTGTTTACAGACAGAGGAGGAGAATGATTGGAGACATCGCCTTCAGATACAGACAGTGAGATACAGTCTGAATACTGCACAGACATCCATGAGAAAAGAAACGGACAAAAAACTAATACTTGATTATTCCTGATATATTTGTACATATGTTTGTCCTCAGTGGGCAACCGATTCCCAGAGTGGAATACACAGAGGAGGAGATTGGCACATGGTGAGGGCTGCTGCACGCTCATTTATAATGCTGTTTATATACAATGTGCCCAGGAAGACTGAAACACCACAGAGCATAAAATCTAAATTCACACTGAATACACATTGTTACATGGTTGTTTTTCAAACAAGCAGTTTGACCTTCCTGCTGTTTTACTATCAGAACATCAGTGTGTCCATTCACTCCATTTGATCTTGTTTCGGAGACAGCTGGATATGATTTACCTTTCATGGGTATTTTTGGTCAGTTAGTTACAGATGGAGGCCGCTATCAAATCTGTGGTCACTTGAGCTTGTTTGAGCTCAAAATACATCAGGGAGCTGGGCGCAAATGGTTTGACAAGAATTGTTTACAACCTAGTGGATTTTTACTAGGATCATTAATTTTGCTCTGACAGTTTGAGCCAAAAGATAAGCCATCACTAAAGATTTATGATTCCATCAAATACCAGGTATTTGCCTTTCAGATTGTTAGTTTGTGCAATTAGAGATATATAAGTAAGGGCAATAGAAATTAAAGACTATAAGACTTATAAAGGCATTTAGACACAATATAAAAGAAGCACAAGGTAATATAAAATACACATATAAATAGTTTCAAAACAAATGCAATCAAAAATACACTGTATTTAAATAAAACAGATTAAAGAAGAGAATACAATTTTATTTTGAGATGTTTTCACCTCACCTCACCTTTTTTTTTTTTATTCTTGATTAGGACTTTGAAAAAGAAAATCTGATTTATTATGCAATGATATTCCTAATTAGGAAGGAAGTCTACTCAACTCTGAGGGAACTGTATATCACCCATGCCTGCAATGAACACCTCGAGGCCTTCCGTCTGCTGGAAAGGCATTGTGGGTACAGTCCGGACAACATCCCCCAGTTGGAGGATGTGTCACACTTCCTCAAAGGTAAAGACGGGATGAGTTGCACGATACGTAAACAGCCACAGTGTTTAGTGAACGCAGGGTTTGATTGTCTCTCTGTGTCTCTTTATCCAACTCCTGAACACGCACACACACACACACAGAGCGTACAGGGTTCCAGCTGCGTCCAGTGGCAGGTCTGCTCTCAGCCAGAGATTTCCTGGCCAGTCTGGCATTCCGGGTGTTCCAGTGCACCCAGTACATCCGACACTCCTCCTCCCCTACGCACTCCCCAGAGCCGTGAGTACGACTATGACTCCTGTTGAGTTGAACCTCCACAAGCCCGCCAATACTTCAGCATCTGATTATATGCCTTGGAATAGCCTTTTTTTTTAATACAGATTAATAAAACTACACTGGAACGTCATTTTGATCAAAACACGTTGCCAAAGCATAAACACAAACAAAGGGACAGCATAAAGTAAATTGCATACAATAAACATATGAAAAATAAGCACAGAATTTGTGATAGCAAATCACGTAGCTCAAATGAGAAATACTACAGTGACAAATCCATGTCAATCCATAGAAATATTCATCTGTCTTCACTTATCTTGTTTCACACTGAGCACAATATTGTTTTTCACTATGTAACCATTGTTTTGTACTGCAACCAGTTTGAATTACCAGTTTGTGATCACAAATTCTATATTTAGTGACATTTATCTGTGCAGGGTTTTTTAGTTTGGATCAAATATGGTCCCAGTTGAATCTTTCTTTCGCCTTCTCCTCAGTGACTGTGTCCATGAGCTGTTGGGCCACGTCCCCATGCTGGCCGACCGCACTTTTGCCCAGTTTTCACAGGTGAGTCGGAGAGAGTCTAGCAGCAGATATATAGCTGTTTGTTTCCCATGCTGTACTTTTATGTTTCTGTAACAATATATTGATTATATGCTGCAGAACCTTGGTCTGGCATCTCTCGGGGCCTCAGATGAAGACATTGAGAAACTGTCCACAGTAAGACTCCAGTCCTCCACCTACAGAACTCCCCAGGGTTGTGAATATGTGCTTTAAACTGTCCACTTGGCATAGAAAGAAATTATATTTCATCCATGTCTGATGTCATGATTACTCGACTTTCAGATTTCTGTAGTCACATGATACAACAAAAAAGGAAATGTCTACTACTGTTTCTCTAAATGGAAATGATGGCTTTACCAACAACTAGATATTACAATTGTGTAATAAATCTCTGACATTTACTGTTGTGTTTTTCAGTAAAGAAGATAATTCAATAACTTAGAAATCTAGATCTAAAAACATATAACCCTCCCCCTTTTCTGACCCCACCTCCCTCCCTCATCATTTGCATACAGGCCCTTATCTAAAATATGACATATAGATAATGATTTGATTGTCCACCCCAGTATCCCTCATATTCTCACTGACTCTCTTTATGGTTTTCCCATCAGCTTTACTGGTTCACAGTCGAGTATGGCTTATGTAAACAGAACGGCGAGGTGAAGGCTTACGGCGCTGGACTGCTTTCCTCTTATGGAGAGCTTGTGGTGTGTTCCAGCATGTCTCCTCTGCTCCCTTCTTAATGTTATTTTATCTTTCCCTGAATAAAATGCAACAGTCGCAGCCAACAGAGCCGTCAGCTAATTCTCAGTTTTGTTTTTTTTACTTTAATCCAGCACTCACTGTCTGATGAGCCAGAGACAAGGGAGTTTGATCCAGAGGCCGCGGCAGTGCAGCCTTATCAGGACCAGACGTACCAGCCTGTCTACTTCATTTCTGAGAGTTTTTCAGATGCCAAGGAAAAATTCAGGTACTGAACCATAATATGCTATCCTGTTTTGACCCTCCCCCACACACACACATGCAAATACACAAGAACATACAGAGACAAAAAGAAGATGAAAAAAAAAAAAACAGAAATAGAGAGGGGTTATGTGAGGACAAGGTCAGAGAACAGCCAGCCAACCCCTGAGGCCACAAAGTTTTGTAGGTCAGCCATAGTGGCCAAAAGACAGCTGTTACATATCCAGTGCTTCTTACCAAGGCAAAACCCAGGAGTTTTATTTGGCAAACAGATCAAATGTTGCCCTGCAAAACAAGTAGCTTTAGTGAGTGTTTTGACAGTATTTGGTCTTTGGTAGAATACAGCATATGACATATTCACCACACTGGATGAGAAAACACCAGCATGGAAATGTTTGTAAAAGCATTGTAAAGACTAAATACGTTATGAGTATCTTTATAGTGCAAGATGTTCTATTCTTTGTTATATATGCAAATATCAAAGGCCAAATTACAGCTGGGGGAACTGGTTCTGGTCATTTAAAGGGACGTTTCCCCTTGCCAAGTGAAATATTTGGGTTTACAATTCTCAGGCAGGGCAGCTGTAATGCATACATTAATGAAGACTTCCCCCCCTTTGAGTTTTTTAGGTCTAACTCTGACCTTTTTATGTCTTTGACAAGGGGATACGTGTCTGGTATCAAGCGTCCCTTCTCTGTGAGGTTCGATCCGTACACCAGCAGCGTCGAGGTGCTGGACAACCCGCTGAAGATCCAAGGAGGCCTTGAGGGCGTGAAGGATGAGCTTAAGATGCTGACAGATGCCCTCAGTGTTTTGTCATGATGATGTCCCGGTCTGCGACCACCCTGCTGTTGTCTGCTTCCTCTTCACTGCTCTCTGCCATGTGTGACAAGACCAATGTGTTCATCTTTCTGTGCCGTGCCTCCAGTATGATGCTGTTTCTGATGAGTTGTTGCTTGTTGTCGCCGGCTGGTTGGCCGACAAGGTCGCAACCATTAAAACCTCAATGTGCAGTGGAGACAAAGTTTCCAAAGATATTTGAAGCCTCGCCTCGCCAGTTAATGGATCCATTTGTGAAATGATGGAGTTTTACCAAGTGGGGCTGTCCATTCTGTTAAAGCTAAATGTGTTGTTTATGAAATATGTCAAAATCTTAACCAAAATCAGAGGGAACTATGATGATGAATGTATAAAAAAAAAACTAAATGGGAATGAAATCATTATTTTAAAATCAAAGAAACATAATGGTTAAATACATATTAAAGTGTATATTTAAATTATATTTATTTTATTTTGAAAAAAATGTATCTCTGCTGTGTTTTATTTATTTTCCAGATATGCGAGTTCCGTATTTGAGTATTACCTCTAGATCTGCTAATTTATTTGCTTCTATGCTGTTTTTATCTTGTAGTGTAAATGCTGTTGATTACTGTTTGAGTAAATAGAATCAAATAGTACATAATTGCAAATTAACATTTTTCTGTCATGTTTACATAAGATATAAAGATTTTAGTAGTGAAACTGTTAAGAAAAATAAAGTATATTAGGATATTCTGTTCATCTCCTGTCTGAACAGACATTTACAAATGTTACAGACCATTTAACACAAAATTGTTTTCACTTGTCTGCCACAAGAGGGGGCAGTCCAACAGGGCTAGTGGATTTCTCCATGATGTTAAAATCATAGCAGATTCTTTTGAGCTTATTAAAGGAATACATCTTCTTAATACTCTCCTTCTGCCTTTAACCAGAAGAGGCTATTTTGCAACATTATTAGAATTTAAAAACAAGCTAGTGAACATTAGAATCTCAAAACGAACTTTTGAAGAAGTGAATGGAAAAGATCTTTAGACATTTGAATCAAATATAGTATTTAGCTCTGGAGACAAGGTGTTGCATGAACACAACCTGAATTAATCACAGACACCTAAATTAATAAACTGTTCACCTTCACCAAATGGGTCCACTTTATATGTTATTTGGGACGACAGAGAAAATTAAACGATTTATCAAACACTGAAACAATGTTAAATTCATTTTGAAAGGACAAATCTTGGGGAGTTTGTCCGGACAGAGTTCCTGGTAGTCAGGTAGTCCTTGGCACACAGAAACCTCCTGAAAGCTACGAGACAAACAAACGGAGATTCGCTATCCGGACCACTAGGTGTCAGTCTGAGTCTGAAGACATGTGCAGATCCTTACCTTGTGCAAAAGCCACACTTATATAAGGACACTCACACCGGTTTAGAAAGAAAAAAAAGAAGCTTACATGTAAAATCTAATTTTCAAGCTTGGTGTATGCAGCCTCTTTTTTCTATCGTGAAGCTGCCTAGATGCAACATCTGCATGAGGTTTTTCTGCTGGACGTTTAACAGGACATAATTAGTTCAGTATCTGGCATCCACACTGTGTGAGTGATGCATTGATTAGCTGCTTTATTAACATTATTATTTAATTTGTTTTTGAGCAACCAAATGTCCTCTTTTTCTTCGGCACCTCCTCTTGCCTCTTCATCATGTGATGCAGCATTTACGTTGACCAAAGGTATTTCTGCAGTCACTGCTGCTGCTGCATCCTCCTCTTCATCTTTATCAACCCCAGTTTATGCCCCCTTCAGGTAGGATAACCTTAGTAATCAACCTCTACTTCACTGTCAGACACATTTGACCCCAGTGACAACATCTACACCTGAGTCAGAGGAAAGCCGAAGACCTTTGCAACACTGCTTTCACTATGAATGTTAATCTTAATTATAGCAGGGCGGAGACATTGACATTTTTCTTGGAGTCTGAGGAACTACGTCTATTCTTGTTCAGTCTGCGTCCTGTGTGTAAACATTGTGATTGTAGGTTACAGTGCGTAAACGTGGAAAATGCCTATGGAAATGTTCCATATTTTGTGACTCTCAGTCTCTTTTTCTCTTTTTGCCTTTTCTCCCTTTAAGCACTTTTCAATAAAACGTCTCTGGACCATTTTTTTTTTACCAGCCGTGAAGAGGAGGAGCGAGGGGGTGGGGGGTGGGTGGGTGTAAGGGGCGTGTTTTGGTATATAATACTTCTCCCTGAGAAGTTTTGCCTGTCGCCTGGTCTTTGGGACAGCCTCTCACACATCATCTCTATAGCCACACCAACTGGGAAACTAACTCACCTGCAATCCCTCCAACCAAATAACCCCGCAACGTTTTGACTACTGCCATCTGACATGGAGACCCAGCAAAGACACGGATCCCACTCACTTTGCCACACCTGCCGGAGAACGGAGAACAGCAGAATGAAGGTAACCAGATGGAGCAAATAGTTTTATACTCTCCGATTGTGCTGTGCGGTTATTGAAAGACCTCTGGCGGGGTTATAACGATGTTTTCTTGGCTTTATGCGCGAGAAAACCGCTTCGGGCTGAGCAAATGCATTGGTGGCATCTTTTTTTGTGCAATATGAGCAACCGGACATCTCTTAATGTGCATGCAACAGAGAAAGTTCAAGATGCATGAATGAAATGGAGCCTTGGAGCATTTGTGCAACATGTTACCTGATAAGATAGAAGAAAAGGAGTTTGAGATGTATTTTATTCTTCTCTTGTCTGGATGGTGCGCCGTTCACTGGACTCGGAGCAAACAGCTGGTCTTTTTGGGGGCGGTAGGTCTGAGGGTCAGTGAGATCACCACACGGTGAGCAAGGGGAAAATATATGCTGAGTCTGGCTTTTGGGATAGTCAACTATCGAGCAGCCGGTCTTGCAACTTCTGGAGAGTTGTGTAAAAGTGTGAAAGCCAGAGATAGTGTCTCCATTTTCCTTCAGAATAAGCACTTCTCTCAGGTGCAGAGTGACAGCGGCTGATAACAGTGTGTGTGGGTTTGTGTGCATGTGCGTGTGCGCGCGTGTGTGTGTGTGTGTGGGGGGGGGGGGACTGCACATTTGGCATAATTTGTTTCACATAATAGTTAGTAGTTAAATACACAGCTACAGCATTTAGCACTGGAAGTCATACATCGCACAAGCATGCAGATGTGAAAGCGTAAAGACTGGACCCTCTTATATCACACTGAAAGGCAACATCTGGCTGTCATCTGGGATTTTCTTTTTATAATTCTTTTTTATGTCATCCCTTCTGAAATATGTGGCTGCGTTTGTTGATCCGGTGCCTTATTCTGCAATGTGTGTTTCTGTCTGCAGGTCAAGAAGATGTCTTCGTCCAGTCGTGCGCTGCTGTTTGCACTGGCCCTGACGCTCTACGTTGTGGAAATAGCCTCGGCAGAGACGCTGTGTGGGGGAGAGCTTGTGGATGCGCTGCAGTTTGTCTGTGAAGACAGAGGCTTCTATTTCAGTAGGTTTCGAGCCATTACAAGTTTTCACAATGGGCCGCGTGAATGTTTGGCTTTTTCTGTTCCTCTATTGAGTCTCTCTGTCGCTCATTTTCGCACATCTGTTTGGATAGCTGAGACTATCGCTCTGTCTGTGGCTGTGTGGTATGCGTGTTTGGTATTTGTCTTTCTCACGCACTCACTCACACGCGGGCGCGCACACACACACACACACACACACACACACGTGACAGAGAGACAGAAAGGGTGAGAAATAGAGAGATTATAGCCAGCTGTGTTTCTCGAGACTTCGTCCAGGCTGCTCTGCTGAGTGTGCGCATAATGCCTACAGCCCATACCTCTCATTGCATATGAAAGGCCGGCGAGCTGTGAAGGCACACACGACTCAGCGCGACACAATGGGCCGCTTGTTTACCAGTAAAGTAATAGCACTCCAAGAGGCATACCAGTCACCTCAGCACCAGTGTTCCCAGGCCAGGCGACCACACTGATGAGTCGAGAGGGGGGGGGGGGGAAGCTGTTGTTGATGTCAGGTTAAGAGGACGGATCATTCAAATCAATTCTGATTATTGCTTCCATTGTAGTGATGATGGGAATAGATGTAAAGCATTATGTGAATGCATTGTGGTGGGTGTTAATCCTCAAATGGATAAGCTTCTGTTTGCACACAGGCTGCAGTGTTTGCAACATACAGAACTTATACCTTCCTCAGACATTGGCCTCTGGCACTGTAAAACATTTTTTCCCCCAAAGAAGATATTAGATGTCCCACCCACTGCTTTTTTTTTTGCCTTTGACAGATTGACAGTTTCTTTGTGTGTACAGAAGCTTCTCTCCAATCTGAATGATCATTATCCAATTTAGGCCAACATAGATGTGCTCCCTCCTCCTTCTTGTTCGCCTTCTTCACCCCCCTTGACCACCCTCTCTTTCTGCCTTATATTTTTCTTCCTGCAATCAAATCTCCCTCTCATGATATTTCTCCAACCTTCTGTGTGGTGCTGGACATGGCCTTTATTGGACGCGGATAGTGTTCTCCTGTGCAACATGCTAACCCTCCACCCCTTCACCTAATTCTTCTATACCTGTCTCTCCCCTGTCTTTGCTCTCTTTTATTTGGCATTCTTTCCCTCAGTTTTGACCCTCATTTACCCTCTCTCTTTCTTTCTCTGCACTGATCCTGTCTCCTGTTTTCTCTACCTCTCTGCCCTCCTCATCTTCTTTATCTCTGCTGACTTGACAAAGGACAAGGTCACAGAAGAGTTTCCATTTTATGTATTTGCTCACCCAAAGGTCTGTCTGAGAGCTTAGTTGTCTGTCTCGATCACTCTCTTCTGGTGTCTACAGTACATTGTGTTTACTTGTGTGTTCACTCATTAAATTACTTCCAGATAGCCCTAATTAGATTATCCTCTACAAACAAAAAGATTTGTTGCAGTTGGTCATAGATTTCCTTTTATCCTCTTTGCTCCATGGACTGCTATAGCTGTTGCAGTAATCCTGCAAAAACAACCCAGATTCATTTGTGATGCCAGTGTTGTGTTCTCAGGCCTTAACCTCACCCTCCTCAAGACCTTTCTTCATCTCTTGTTGTGTTTGTCCTCAGGTAGGCCAACCAGCAGGGGTAACAACCGGCGTACTCAGAACCGTGGGATCGTAGAGGAGTGTTGTTTCCGTAGCTGTGACCTCAACCTGCTGGAGCAGTACTGTGCCAAACCTGCCAAGTCCGAAAGGGACGTGTCGGCCACCTCTCTACAGGTCATACCTGTGATGCCCGCACTAAAACAGGTACGTCTCAACAACAACATACCAGTATGGGAAACAATGCTAATCTTCGTCTCTATCTGTCCTTCCAACTTCTGCGCCTCTATTCACCAACGAGCCTCACCCCTATGTCTCTGACCCTGAGTACAGACTGAAATCCACTCAAAGACAGGTTTATCATGTTAAATGGTCATTGGTAAGCAGTTACCTTCCATGCAAAGTGCTGACCATCGTGAAAAACACCAAGACAGTCACAGCACATTATATTCAGGAAAAGGCAGAGTCATACTCACAGGAGACAGTGTGTGTGTGTGTGTGTGTGTGTGAGAGAGAGAGGTGTCTGAGTGCGTGATTATTAGCCACGGAACAGCAAGCTCTCCGAAACTGGCATGCATTTTGATCTGTGCGGTCAAAAACACCTTGCCTGACCAGTGGACCTTCTTTGAAATATGTCACAAGCATGCAGGGAATCGTCAAAGCGTTTCAGGTCTTTTCACTGTGGTCACAAGACTGAGCCGTGGCTGCTTTCCAGACCTGTTAAAACCCATTCAGCCTTCCTTAAGGCAAGACTGAAAAGATGTTTATAATGTTTCTGCTTTGAGCTGTTAGAAAAAGCAGTACCAGTGGCATAAGATTGCTAGTGATGTAAACAAGACAAAAAAGTGTAAATACTGCAAATGTCAGGGGGAAAATAATGTACCTTCTGTTTGAAATGCAACAACGGAAAAAGAGGCTGCAAGGGAATTAGTTTAGACATGTCCCTAGTTTGTCTGGGCAGGGAGAGTTGATGGGTACAGCCTGCTCTGAGGGCCAGCTGTTCTTAGGCTTTTGAGCAGGCCTGGAGTGAATGAAGGGGGGATAAACACTCCTCAAGTGGCAGGACCAAAACAAGCCATTCAGATGGAGCACTGACTACTCACGCATAAATTCCAGCTTCACTGCTACCACTCCCACTTTGACTGAATCTTTGGTGCTCAAAACAACACCTAACACTGTTTAAAAGAGTTTGCTGTGTATGAATAGAGGTTTTGAAATAACAATGTGTTTATGTGTTGTTTTATTCGTTTGTGGAGGTTAGTCAGTTCAGAAGGTCGTTGGGTGAACGATGACGTGCTCCTCATATGTATATGAAACAAGTGACCGCCCTTCCCTTTGACAGTATGTTAAAGTGGCTGAATTAAGCACTTGCTGACAGTTTCTCTCAGCCAAGGAAACCAAAATAAGGGCAAGTCAGAGGCAAGGCGAGTCTGTTATGACGCTCGGCGTCATTTGATTTCCATTTGACTGGCCCAACAATGACTGAATGTTTTCACAAAATAAACAAGGCTTTCCTCCATTGTAATAAGCACTTGGATAGTATTCTATCAACCCTAATGAACTGACTCCATCTTTTCCCTTTTTCTCCTATTTTCGCCCACACGCTACAATAGGAAGTCCCAAGGAAGCAGCATGTGCCCGTGAAGTATTCCAAATACGATATGTGGCAGACGAAGGCGGCCCAGCGGCTCCGGAGGGGTGTCCCCGCCATCCTGAGGGCCCGAAAGTTTAGGAGGCAGGCGGAGAAGATCAAAGCCCAGGAGCAGGCAATCTTCCACAGGTCCCTGATCAGCCTGCCCAGCAAACTGCCTCCTGTCTTGCTTGCCACGGACAACTATGTCAGTCACAAATGAGCCCGCTGCCAGCCCTTTGCACAGACAAGAGTTTGGAGGGAGAGAAAAAAGACTAGGGGATTATAGCTTTGTCTCTGACGTCATTTCTGTGGCAGTCCTCTCTGACCTCCCCTGCCCTGTCCGAGCCGACCAATCCCCCCCACCCTCCCTTCTGCTCTCATCCACTACTTCTTGACCCCCTGGCCCTTTTCTAATGACCCCCTCAACCCCACCCACCCGCCCTCCTCCGGCACACAAACATGCCTACACATTCTTCTTGTCTGAACTCCTTCGCTCCCTCTCTCTTTCAGTCACTGACACAAAAGGCACAAACACAAATGATGAACAAAAAGTTAACAATTTGGCTGAATGCAATTCAGGTGGATCCTTGAGCAAAAGAGAAAAGGGAAGGGAGAAAAGAAGATGAAAGAGATCGGTGGTTTGCAAGTGTCAAGAGGACACCGAGCGGAATGTTTTTTTGTCCTTGTGGAAGACAACTGAAAGTGAAGAGCAGCTTGCATGAAAGAATCCATTCCACATCATTTTTCCTGAGGCAAAAAGAAAATCTCTGTTAGTTCTTTTTCTTATTAGTTTGCACCTCTACCTATAAAGGGACTTCCACACTGTAAGGAATTATTTTGTAAAATTAGATTCCTGTTCCAGCACCTTTTGATCACAAACAAAAAGCAGAAAAGAGTCTGCAAAATTGCACATTGCCACGGATTACGTCAAAGTAAAGAAAAAAATGGCACTATTTTTTTATGAACAATGAACGTGTAGCTTAAAAAAATGTCATGGTGCTAGCTTTGGGAATGGACTCAAAGAAGAGGTTGAAAAGCACGTTTTTTTTCTTTGAATGAATATTAAAACTTTCCGTTTTAAGGAAAGTGTGACTTTAAAAAAAAGAAAACAAAGGATATGGGGGAGCTCCTGGCAGTGGCAATGTCAAGGGGGAAGTGTCACTGAAAAAAAATATGGGCTGTGTTGGCATCTAGGCATCACAGCGAGTGCTAGCGGCTGCTCATCACTAGCTTGCCAGCGTAAGCGGCAAGAAGGACCTGAGACCCAGTCCCTGTTCCTCCCGTCTCTGAGGCTGCCAGACACAGGGAGCATTGTGAGGACACATGGGACACCGTGGACCGCCTGGATTGGGATAGTAATACAATTCTGGGACAGTACATCCGGTTTGCCATGACTTTGCAGACTGCTCTGACATGAAGTTACATGGCATGGACAAAGAGCAAGAGGGATAATGATGATTATATTTTATTTTGTCTTTTTTTTCTCTGTTTTCTTTTCATATCAATGTTTCAATGAAAAAAAGAAAAAGGAAAACCCCGTCAGTTTCTGGTACCGTGACATTCCTGTTTTTCCAAGTTAGGCCTTTTTTTGTTTCCATGGTTATTGTTATGAGGTTATTTTACAGTTCTAATGAAAGGCACAAAATTTCAATTCAAAGGGAAAAAAACAGCAATAATGTCAACTAACATTTTATTTTTATTGTATATCCGTAGTATTCACATGCTTTTGCCTGAAAACAAATACTTGAATATATATATATATATAAATATATATGTGTATATATATATATATATATATGTGTATATATATGTGTATA
>JAVQJD010044626.1:0-33842 GCA_036023655.1 Nannoperca australis
TGTGATTCATCACCAGCCCTTACAAGTCTGATGAGACATCTTGTTGTTTTCAATCATGGTTCTATGCACTTTATGTAAAGCTCTTATTTGGAAGTCGCTTTGGATAAAAGCGTCTGCTAAATGCGTAAATGTAAATGTAAATGTACTGTACAAAAACATCTTAAAACTCATTAATTTTCACTTGCTTTCTCTTAATTTATGTTTGGGCACTGTAATGCATTGAGCATTGCATGTCTTTTATCTTTTTTTTAATATTGGTTTATTGTGCATCTCCTTCGCACTCCTCTCCATTGTTTTCCTTGCTCTGTTTTATTATTGCCTACCCCTCTGTGGTATGTTATTTTGAAAGGTGCTGATAAGTCTCAGTTGGCTTTGCTTCCTCATTTGAAAGAGTCGATAAAGACGAGCCTTTGCTTCCCCAACAAGACTTTCTGACTGAGCTGTGGGTTTTGTGATCATAGAGCTTTTCAGAATTTAATCAACATGTGATTGCTTCTTTAACAGCCTAGTTCACACTGATTTTTGTGCAGCTTCATTTGCAGGGTAATACACGTTCATGAATCATTAATGAGTCAATGAGAACAGACAGCTTCCGATTATTTTGGCTTCTAATTAGGGGTATTTATTGGCCTCAATGTGAAAGTATGTTAAAATATTGACAACAGTAACAAAAAACCTACTTTTGCATGTACAGTATATGTCCAAGATGAAGCCGCTCAGTTGCATGGAAATTACATTGTCACTGTTGCCTGGATACAGAGACTGCTCGAATTCCGTTAAGATATTGAGATTCAAGGTCCTTTTAAGTTCTTCCTGTATAATTCAGCTTGGAAAAACTTGCTATGTGACTGCTGTTTTCTGTATAGTATGTATAGTATGCAGAAATAGATTAACATACCCACAAGTGCCCTGCAGCAATTCAAACGGCGAACGCACAGCCCTGTTACATTAATCTCCTGCAGTGCAGCAAAAAGTAAAAAAGCAAGAAAGGAAAACGAATGACATTAAACAAAGACAAGACGCAATCACGTCTTCACTTCTGAACATATGCTGTGGAAGCAGAGCCTGAAAGAATTTTCAGTCTGATGGTTCACATTTCAGGGGAATTGAAATCTGAATAACCCAGAGGCCTTACTGGGCCAAACACCAGCATCCAAATGTGTGTTAGTGAGTCTGCAACAAATGGGTTTGTGTGTATATGGCTGACTATTTGTGTGTGTTTGTGTATGAACATCAGGTGATCTTCTTTCTGCAGCATGAAAAGAAAAAAGTAGAAAAAAACAAAACAAACTTTTGTTGTTCTTGCAGGATCTAGGTAACTCTTCTGGAAATGATCTGGACAGTAAAAAAAACTGTGAAAAAACACATTTACCACTCACAGAAGATAGAGGGGTACAACTGAGAAAGAAAAACAGTAGAGAAGATGAAGGTCTAAATCACAGAGGAGACGTGACCTTGGAACTGTATTTTATATAAGTGTGTGTGTGTGTGTGTGTGTGAGTGTGTGTGTGTGTGTTTCTGTGTGTACACAAAGGGTTGGAACACTATTGGCATTTGGGAACGTTTAATACTTCATACTATAAATGCTTTTTGGCCCATCTCTCAGTTGTGAATTAGTTGGACCAGCCTTGACTTGAACTGAAAATACTTGACACACTCTTTCACACACACGGAGGCTAATGGATTGAGGGTGGTTTGGCTCAGCAGGTGCAGCTTTGTTTGTTCTGTTATTGAGCTTAAAATTTGGTATTTACTTCTTAGGTAAAAGTGGGTAAAAGTGCTAATAATTATCTTCAGCCTGTGGAATGCTGGAAAGGAGCTAACAGAAAGGGAGAAGGCTATTCATTGTTCACATGTACAGTGAAATAGAAGAACAGGCAGACAGGCTATTAAAATTTCTCTTTTTTTAAATACATATTCATGTCAAAGAGTGACAAGAAAACACATATATTCTGTGTATATGTACACGACCTAAGAAACAGGCAGCTTAATGTGTGTTAGAGCATTTGTAAATACTGACAACCATGGGACAGCCAAATCCACAGTTTAAATGTTTACTGGTACTAGCTTTAAGTAATTATTCATACTCTAATTGTTGCATGGTGTGGAGGGGAATATAAATGGAAATCATGCCCAGAAACAACAAGAACAAGTTAAAAAAAAGAAGCATATATTCAAACATTTCCTGACAGCAAGTTGACTCTCTTTGATCAAAGTAACAAGGCTGGTGTATTTTGTTGGGTGCTGCTGTCCATCAGAGTGCTGACCTCAACATCCCTATCTTCATTTTAGTTTTAGCTAGAAGTGGAGGTTGCACATTTCTTTCACTGTAAAGTTAATAAGCAGCTGTACACACCTTTGAGTCACACACACTTTAGCTTTCTATTTTTAAAAGAGACAAAAATAATTCTGAAAGTCTCAAAAACACATTCTGCACTCAAGTCTTTCTAAGGAGGTAATTTGCTTTTATTGAACAGCACGAAATTCCTAATCACTACTGATGCGAGCTGGATGACACCTCAGCTTGCCGGAACACTACCTTGCTACACTGACTCTGAGGCTATCATCATGGGTCACTATCTTCAGGCTGGTGCCAGGATGACTGCTGTTACGGATCACAATTTTACTATCTTGCTACACTGGTTCTTTGGTTACAGTCATGGATCAATATCTACAGTGACTATATGTCAGAGACATTTGTTGCTGTGCAGACTAACTTTTGTTAATGTAGAAATCATTGTTTATATACCTTATAACCTAATTTCCATACTAATTTTCATTTGTAAACTTGTCACTTGTAATTTTTAAATCAAAGAGCCAAGCATCGTTTCTTCTTTCTTTTAAGCAGTATCTTTTTTTTTTGTAGTTTTGGCCATTTAACAACAAAGTGTACAGACAACAGAGGACCTTTAACTTTCACCTTCATGCTCACATGTTTATTATTTATGCAGTAAGGTTGATTCAGAACAAAACATATACTGTAATCTGATGCCACGATGGACACTATTAGACCATATTTCACCAAGTTGTGTTGGTAAAAGTACAGTATATTAGTTCTATGATATATAAAGCCATTCACTCACTCCTAGTAGTTGTGCATTGCATATACTGTGTTGGCCAGTCAAGATAAATCAAACCCCACCTTGTGCAAGCTATACAAACACTATAACTGTATACTATTTTGATGTCTGTAAAATCATTGACTCACAGAGTGGTAAAGTGACAAGGTCCTTTGTCTGTGCTACCAGCACAGCTATAGTCTGACAAAGGCTCTTTGATTTATGAGGTTGTTTTTAATGCTGGTGAGGGACAGAAGCTAAAATGCACACCTTTCAGGGCTAACTGTTGCCCATTCTATTTTTTTTTCTGTTGATCAATTGGCTGACTCACTTCATTTTGAGAGAGACCCAATCCCAGAATGGCCAATTCCAACAGCATACTGACTAGCAAGGTGAAGGGATACCAACTGTCTCATGTGGCATGGTAGAACTCAATGTGCTTTTATGAACATCCATCTGTATAACTTAAATATTGCATATAAAATGAATCCCATTTTACCCATTTTGAGCTAGTAACAACAAACACCCAAAAAGCACAGAAACAACTGTTAAAAAAACAGAAAGCCGATAGGCATTATACAAAAAGAAAAGTTTAGAGGCTACTATCAAAAAGAAAGAGTCTGAGCACATCTCAAATTCTAAGGGAAGTAACAAAAGCCTGAAAACTCACCACCACTTTACCAGACTTTAAATGACCCTGAGGATAGCAAGGAGGCTAGTGCCAGATGACCTGAGAGAACTGTTTAACTCATAGCCTTTAACCATGGCCAACGTTTACAACTTTGCCTTTATCATTCTGAATAAACTATAACTGCCTAACTTTCTTCTGAGGAAGACAAAGAAGGTTATTACAGTGGACTCCTCTGACAAAGACTAAGGTTATTACAAAAAGTTTCAGAAGAGCACATGCGCTGTATTTCTCTCCCCACTTGCGATCCTGTGGAAAGTGTAAAACAAGGACCTCATACCCATGTAAGAGAATAATTGGGGAAAGTGACAACATGTTAAAACCCAACCTGCTGTTCCGTAGCAGGGAGACCTTCACAGACTGCAACCCTGTCTACCCAGTGCTCTCACTTATTGGTAGGAGGCTAGGATGGAAGGAGCACAAAACATGTCACATGCATAGGAACTGGTTTAGAACTAAACAGCATGAACCACTAATGCTAATTTGGTTGGACTCCTGGAGCTGATCTGTCACCAACTACTCTCACGGAGGTGCCTCGCCACCCCATCAGAAGGCCACCCTCTGACCTGTGCATCACAACATGAGGGATTCTCCACTGGTCCATCTATCAGCTGACCACTTATCAGCAGCTGGAGTGAGGATCCAATACTGCGATGAGACCACCTAAGAAGAATACTGGATTAGCTTAATTTGTAATGGAAAAAAGTCAGTGCTGAGATAGGAGACGGCAGTCATTAATAGCTTGTATCAGGGGGAGTTGGTGGGACCTTCCTGACAAAACAGAACAAGAAGGCAAATGCAAAAAGCTTGTGAGAGCCCCACACCTGGTTTTCACTATGGCCAAACAATTGGCTCAGAAGAAATCAATCTGGATAAATCAGATTTCCCCGATCCTAATAATGTAAGCCAGGTTTCTTGTTTACATGACATTTAAGAAATCTTACAGGAGAAAACATGCTGAAACGCAGTAATTTGCTTTATCCACTCTCAAAAGTCCCAAAAGTAAGTACATTTTTAACTCTGTTACACTGCCTTATGGCAGAACCTGACACTACTTATATATATGAACTCACTGTTTGCTGTCTAAGTTAGAAGAGTTTAGTTTATGGTCACTACACGTTATATTAATGTCTGCTACAATCTGAACTTTGCACATCCTCAGTTCAGATTGTATTTACATTGCACTCACTTGGCACAGCTCATTTTTGTATTATTGTAAACTTTCTATTTAGTGGTTTTATTCAGGCTAGACATTATCTAGCCTGTGATGGGAGACTTTGGCCAATCAAAAGTTATTTCACAGAGACAGTGCATTTGTAGTGGCTGTTTGGGGGCGGCTGTGGCCCAGGAGGTAGGGCAGGTTGTCCATCAATTGTAGGGTTGGTGGTTCAATCCCCAGTTACTTCCTTCCATGTGTCAAAGTGTCCTTAAGCAAGACGCTATACCCCCAGTTGCTCCTGATTTGTAATGTAATGTTCTAGAAATGCAGACACGTAAACATTTCCAGAACTCATGTTGGACCCTATACATTTTTGGAATGATTTCCTGTTTTATTTTTATTTTAAGTTGTTTTCAAAAAAAATCATTCATGTCAATGACACATCAACTACAGGAAGCTATTGTACATGCAAGAGGTGACTTCCATTAGTTTGCTTTATTTCGTTAAATGGTCAAACATAAATGTGTCTGACTGCTGGCCTAGTGCTAACTTTTCAGTCTGACATTTTCAGTATCAGGGTGTGGTTGTGTACTTTGCTTTGTTTATGTGTAGAAGACAAAGATTTAGTATATGCATGCACATGCCCTTGTATCTCTGTGTAATGGGGTGGCACTTTAGTGGCATCTGTAACGGGTCTGAAACAGACCTCAGCTGGCCTCTTTTGTTTTAGACACATATGGTCATGTTTAATTCTTTTGCCTTGTATTACAGAGTGAAAGAGCTCTTTATATTGTGTGAAAGAGTTAGTACGACTATTGTATGTACGCATGAATTAGTCTTGTTAAGCCAGTTTCATGGTCTTTTCATCAATAAACCTCCCTTGGGGTATCTGCAGCAGTGTGGGGTGCATGTGAGAGGGTTTGCTTGAGTGTGTGTTTGTGCAGACTTTTCTAGTGTGTGTGTTTTGGGGGTCCTCTGTGTATGTGCAAGATAGTGTAATCCTTTGTGTGTAATTTGGTTTTCCTGAGTCTGGTTAATATCCCCTTTGTTGATCAAAAACAGAAAGTAGAGACCTCTCTCACACACACACATACACACACTGATTAGGGAAGTATAAACAAAAGTTATCAGTCTCAAGGGTGGTACTGGTTTCACAGGAAGTAGAGACTGATATAGGGACCTATATAGTTTCCACACATACATTGACTACATTCCGCTAAAGTAATATTAGACTGTCTCACTGCATTTTATGTGGATTAGACCAAACAGATTTCATGGTGTGTGTGTGTGTGTGAATCAAAAACATGAAGCAAAAATAAAATTAGAAAAGCCTGGTTTCTCAGATATGGGGAAAGAAAAACACATCTTGTCAGAAGAGATGCTACACCACCTTATGTGGCTTCAAAGCAACAAAAGAGCAAGAAATATCAAAGCCAAAACTCAGCTATAGCTTTGTTTTAATCTTATGCCATTTAGGGAATTACTCAGAATAAAGGCATATGTAATGGGATCAATGTTACAAACAAAATACTTTAAAGTGACCAGCCTTTTTTTCCTCTCCTCTCCTTTGCTTTTCCAGTCATACGGAAATGTTTTTTTCACCAGAGGGGGAGGGAAATATTTTATTTTTGTGCTGTTTATTTTCCCCCTCCTGGTTTGCATATCTTTAGCCTCCAGCCAAGTGCTGTTAATTAGGTAAACAGGTAATTCCCAGCACGAGCCAAATGCTCAGTGTGCCTGTGTGTTTGTGAGCTTCCGTGTGCAAGTATGAGCGTGTGTGCGGGTGAATGCATAGGCCAAACTCAGCATAAAGCACTACAATAAACAATATAAGTGTGCATAGAGAAATAGAGTTGAAACACACATAGTGACAGGGAAATCAGGAGGTAAGTTATGCATAAAGTCATGCATTATTGAACAGCGGCATTTCAAAGGTGGAAAAACACTATTCTAAAGGACACAAACGATTTCTTTGAGTGCCAGTTACTGTACTTTCAGCTGAGAAAGAGAATGAAAAAGACCACTAAGATAGAAAAGGAGAAATGTATATTATGAGAAAGGGAGGGACAGAAAGAGAAAGTGAGAGAAATGTGATATTCCCTCTCCATGTGTCGCGCTCACTGGTGTGTGACATGTCCGTCTCAGTAGGGACTTCCTGCTTCTCCCTCCCTATCTGTTTTTCTTTCTACCCATCACACCATTCACTTCTTCTCCATCCTCTGCTATTGCTCGGTGTCTCCTCCCTTCACTACCCTTGCAGTTGTTCAACCATGACATATTTTCTTTTTTCTTTTCCACACACACATAATACTTTCCCCACTTTCTTCCTACACACACACACACACACACACACACACACACACACACCCATAAGTCAACCTATTCTTTCTATATTCTAAATCTGTTTTAATATCTATTGACTGTATTTATCCATCATTATGTTCCAGATTGGCTTAAAATGGGTGTGTGTTTATCACAACAGGTGGTGACACAATTGCAACAATCACAAAGGGAAGCTTTCAAATGTCACAAAAGAGATACATTTGTGTAAGGTGAAATCAAGTTATGTAGAACGTGTGGCGACACTGTGTTATTGTGTGGAATAATAATTTTTTGACAAAACACTTTTTCTGTTTATTCAAACATAGGGGAGATTTGTTTGAGTTTTCAGATTTTCAAATGTAATAGATCAAGGAACATGTGTCTGCTAACCTTTAAACTTCCATAATGGAGGCTTTCTCACATTGGTTAGTTTTAGTGATATCACTAAACATTTGGGTCTGAAAATAGTAGCTTCCAACCTAAACAAGCTACAGTGTGCAATTGAAAAATGTACTGTGTCCTTATACAGTACAGTACAAAAACAGCATTGGCAAAGAAACCTATAGTAGTGTGCCACCATTAGTGGCGGAGGAAGTATTTAGATCCTTTACTTAAAGGTACTGAATGTAACTTTTCGGTTTCTCGGTTGCCTATAGCAACCTGTGGACTGAATTCTACTCAGGACAAATTTAGTGACCTTATGTTCCCAAGTGCCTGACCTCTCAGCTACAGATCAGAGTTAAACAGCCGCATTAAGACCTAATACATGTATGTAATGTGGATGAATTGGCAGCTAGCTAGCATAGCTAAATACTAGAGTTGATAAAGTTAGCTAATTCACCCAGACTCTCCAGACTCTCTTAGCTTGCTTGCAAGTATAAGTCTCTTAATATAATATGTCTTTATAATCGATAAAATGTTGCCTAAAGTATTGAAAGTAGAAGTTCTAAATGTAGAATATTGTATCCTTTGACTATTCTACACAGATCAGCCATAACATTATGACCACCGGTCTAATATTGTGTAGGTCCCCCTTTTGCCGCCAAAACCGTTGAGTCTGACCCATTGAGGCATGGACTCCACAAGACCTCTGAAGGTGTGCTGTGGTATCAGGCACCAAGACATTAGCAGCATATCTTTTAATTCCTGTATGTTGTGAGGTGGGGCCTCCATGAGATCTGGGGAATTTGGAGGCCAAGTCAACACCTTGAACTTATCGTGTTCTTCAAGACATTCCTGGACCATGTTTGCAGTGTGGCAGGTTGCATTATCCTGCTGAAAGAGGCCACTGTTATTAGGGAATACCGTTTCCATGAAGGGGTGTACTTGCTCTGCAACAATTTTTAGGTAGGTGGTACGTGTCAAAATAACATCAGTGAGCCTTGGCTGCCCATGACCCTGTTGCCAGTTCACTGGTTTTCCTTCCGTGGGCAATTTTTGGTAGGTTCTGACCACTGTAGACCAGGAACACCCCACAAGAGCTGCAGTTTTGTAGATGCATAGTCATCTAACCATTACAATTTGGCCCGGGTTGTCAAAGTTGCTCACATTCTTATGCTTTCAAATTTTTCCTGCTTCTAACACATCAAAATGTTCACTTGCTGCCTAAGATATCCCACAAACTGACAGGTGCCACTGTAACAAGATAATCCATGTTCTTCACTTCACCTGTTAGTGGTCATAATGTTATGGCTGATTGGTGTAGAGTGTAGTAGTAATATATTATATGGAGTATTATATTATTATATTATTAATCATGCATTAATAACAGTAACAATAATCACAGTCGTATTGGTTCAGGGGAGTTTATTTATTAACTATTTTGATCAGGGACTGCAACTAATGATCATTTCTTTAGGGATTAATCTGCTGATTATTTTCAATTATTTGATTCATTGTTTGGTTTTTACTGAAAGAGTACTGAAAGACTACAGTGACACCTTCATAATACTTTGTTTTGTCCAACCAAAAGTCCAAATTAAAAATGATTATTAAACAATTCAAATAATTTTAGCTGCACTTGTATTTTCTGTTAGGTAGATTATGTAATTAACAAAACAACTAGTTACTAAAGCTGCCAGATAATTGTAGTAAAGTAAAAAGTACAATATTTCCCTCCTAAATGTAATGAAGAAGAAGTAGAAAGTGGCATTGATAGAAAAGATGCAAGTACAAGTAGAAGTACCTCACGGCACTGAAAAAAGTGTATATTTGCCAAATACAGAGCCAAACGCCAATCCAACAATCAGCTCATCAGTCTGAACGTACCTGAACAGAAGAAAAAACACTATCAATGGAGGAGAAACACGAAACAAAGAAGAAACAAGCTCTCAATCATGGTAGAGTTTTTCCACAATGGAAATCACAAAAACTGCCTCTTATCAAACACCATTGACCCAAATGCTCAGTGTTGCAACGCTATCATTGTTCGCCGTCAATCACCACTAACTGACTGACTTGACAGTTACACCATAAATCGTGGAGGTGAGTCTTCTGAAGAGTCACTCATTATCTAACCAGCTCCCCTCTCTTTGGTGAAAGGAGACTGATTGTGGAGATGAGAAATTAGTTTTTCAAGGTTAAACACATATTGTGAGACAAACGTTTACACTCCTATTAAAGAGTGGGAGGTAAAGAAGTTATTGACCACAAAGTAAGGAATGAGAAAGAAGCGGTTAACTTTCAAAGTTAAAGTTTAGGAAAAATAAACATCTGGAAGTAGCATTTATCAAAGGTTTAACGGTCAGAGACTCTAATCTGCACCCTCAGGACTGTGTGGGTGTGGTTCGATCAGAGTTGATTGACAGTGACCTGGCAAAGTAAGCAAACACCCCCAAGGAGAGAAAACCTTAAATATAAAGGTGCTATGGAGTGCAGTACAGTACAGAAGACATCAGCAGACATCTTGCCTTGCCTTGTCAGTTTCCCTTGTATGCCAGACAAACAGGTACTCCCTTTGTGTTGTCTTGATTTCTTTTAAAGTCTGTCCAAATCACAAATAAAAGTATTGTACGTTATACAGCAGTGGGCTTGTTTGCCGTGAGTACCTTTGTTCAGTTTGTGAGCAAATCCTGCATCCTTCATTCAAAGCCAAACCACAGCCTTAATGGATAAGGCAGGCAATATTTATTTTTAAATATAAGACTAAAACCAACAACGCGTGAGTCCATCTCTCAATGCTTTTGAACTCCCCTACCCTGCAGTTGACTCACAGCTCCACATCCATTTTTTCCAATTAAAAACATACATTTTTCAAAAGAGATACATATTCATTTTAGGACTAAATAATTTCCTAAAACATCTGGGCACTGTAGTTTTTAGCAAATGTTATCCAGTGCAACAATGTGGCTTATTTATGTTTTTAATACAACCATGGAGGTCTAGGACACAGAGCAATAACTGAACATATATAGAGTTACTGAGCTGGCAAACATCAGATAATGCTAGGTTACAGCTACACAGTATCAATGTAGCTTCCTGTTCATCTTTACTTGAATACCTTTAAATATGGTATTAAGTGATTATAGTGGTTATGATTGGTATCTATAGCATTAAGCATGATTAGGTCTTCCTGATGCTTTCTTGAAATATAGGTGGCCGTGAAATACGTATGACTCATCTCATTTTTCGTTTTTTTACACAGCCTTATAAGTGTTAGTGGGAAAAGAAATAACAGGCCTCTTTAGATGATTGAGGGATCTTTTCTTTTCAAACACAAACTCAGTAACTTAGTTTAACTGCATTCAGGAAATAACAAAGTCACATAGTCTGCTTCAAAAGAACAATATGCACTTTCCTGCAGTAATCAAATCCCGTCTTCTAAAACAACTGCTCCATTCTCCAGGAGTCATGAAAAGTCACAAAATATCATTACCATCATACTGAACTGAGTATAATGTTTTATATACCTATATTTACCCTTTGACAGCCAATGGTACGATAAAATAATGAAAAAAAAAAAAACACAAAGAGAAGGAAGGAAAGGAAAGGAAGGAAACATATTTGATAGTTTTTATGTATAATAGTAATCTAATTTGCCTGCCACTCTGACTGATTGCAATCAGCAAGGGTCCTTCGCCTCTGTATTGGGTCTGAAGCAAATGCTGCTGAAATCTAATTGAACAGCTTTGTTTTGTGTCTCCATGAGGCAGTCCACTTTACTGTTTATTGCCGAGCTGACTGACTGTGCGTATGTGCATGTCACCTCTCCCTTTCTCTCCGTCTCTCTCGTCCTTTATTCTGTGACTCTGACTTGCCCTGCTGCCAGACAGTTTTCTTTGTAGAAGTACAAAGTCCCCAGTAAACGCTGTCCAAACCTTTTTCAGACCACTCTAATCAACAATAACCGAAAAAAAACCCAGCCTGGCAAACATTTATAAAATGGAAACAAAAACGTAGCTTGATCCAGGCTAGAAAAGTTCTGGGCTGCAATTATAAAGTGGAATGAGTCGATGGTGTTTACTAAGGAAGATAAACAAAGAAAAAAAATGTAAAAGATCGCATTCCTTCATCACTACTTTCTGCTCTTTTAGCCAGCTTTTAAGCAGAAGGCCGAGCTCCTCACTGACAAACACTACATGCCCAGCTTTCCATCAATTAGCTGAAGCCTCCTGTTCAGTAACACATAATTGGGGTTTACACACATTTCTCTCAAAACATCATGTCCTTAAAATGTTTACTATATCAAGAGTTGTTGTTAACATATGATAAATTAATGACATACTCAACTGTAGTCGTAAATAACACATTTACACAAAATTCATTCAATATACCCATCACAGCTAAAATGTCAACAATATCCTGAGGGTTTTTTCTCTCTCTTGGGAAATTAACCCGGACTCCTATAAATCCAGACATTGTAATTAGACAAAGATACTACTGACTCCCATAAATCCAGAGGTTATAAGTCTATTTCCTGTCACGAGAGGGGCACACTTCCTGTTAGAGTGGCAGAGGAGGTCAGAAGTCACAGAGGGAGGTCAGCAGTCTGTTTCGCATCAACACCCATCAGCTTTGTCTCTTTACTCTGCCGTCTGTTTCTGCTGCATTCTTTCATTCCATTTTACACCAATTCCTCAAGTCGTCTGTCTGACTTTCTCATCTGCATTTTGTCCTCCTCCCCCTCTCTCTGCTGCTCACTCTTCCCCTTTCCCTTTCCATCTCTTGTTGCTCCTCTCCTGCTGACATGTTCACCACTCACTCCCCCTGGGCGAACGCACACCAGAACAGACCTGACTATATCACCCATTCAGCCTTCCAAATCAAATTACCATGGACAAAACAGAGTAATAAAAAGTAATGGGTTGTTATACGAGGTACACACTATAAAACTAAACCAGTCCTTTAGAACTCTACTCTACAATATTCTGTTTGTTACTTATATTACTTAGTTGATTTGATTAACTGACTTTACAGTTTTAAACCACAATATACAGATATATTATTCTATGATATCACCTATAATGATTCTCTTAAACCTTTCTTCAAGTGCTGATTTGTGTAACATGTATATGTATTTGTGAGTGTATTTGTGTGTGTGTGTGTGTATACATGTGTACAAGAGTTTGTCTGTGAACAAGCATAGTCTTAGATTACCAATTGACATTTGATTACAGTGACATTCAAAAAAAAAAGAATATATTGGTATATTATTATTTGTGTGTGTGTGTGAGTGTGTGTGTCTCAATGAGAAATAGGGTTTCTAAGCAGGAACATACCAGCCATTGTTCCCTGCTAATCTACTGTGTTCGTGTGTTTAGTCATCTTATCTGCAGGCTGTCCTTTAACCTCCGACCTTTAACAAGGGCTGTAAGCAAGTATTCATGACTGTCAGTCACACAGTGTATCTTTGGATGTTTTTTAAAAGATTTTGATATTATTATTAATTTTTGTGGTTGCGAAGTCAAACAGGCATGACATGCAAGACATTATTGTTGAGTATAACCAAAAGTTCTTGTCAAATCCAAATGAACACTCGACATATCTGAGATCAAAATGCAATTACCTTTTTTATCAGAAAAATACAAAACAGTATGCCAAACAAGCTGACAATTTGTGATATAAGTGATCTGATTGTTATTAAATTGTTGCTATTGCAGATTTTTTTTTTATCATCTTCCCACTCTTGACTCATCTTTGTTTGTTGTTGTTTTTTGTTTTTTCACTTTGTTCTGGCAACCTGTGGTGTGCTGACACATGCACCCATTCTGGTGTGCCACCCAAAAACAGTACTTGGCACCACAGAGTGATTATTATACAGCCATCCCCAGTTCAGTGGCTGGTTGGTTACAATATAAAAACCTTTACATACCCTCAGAGGATCAGTGTTGGTTTAATATTTATTTTCCCCTATCTTGAGCACTTAGTGCCTTAACCGGACCAAGAAGAGTCTGGAACAGTCTCAGAGAACGCAGTTCCTGGGCCTAGTGGTGAATTCCCAGACACCCTCGCAAGAGAGACAGCTGTCACTAAGGGAACAGTTCTATTAATTAAGGTTTGGGAGCCAGGGAAGCTTTGTACACCTAACTTTCCTTACAAAGTCAATGCTACAATATGAGTTTACGCAAAACTGGTGCATAATAAATGGTGCTAACTAACTAATGGTATGTCAGAGTGAGTGAAAATATACTGCTTATCTTGAGGTGTTGGACTTTCCGTAATGAATGCACAGAGACAAGAAGAAAAGGAAGAGGGTCTGTTAGAAAATAATAGAAAATTATTCATGAGTATGAGTACAGCACGTGTTCTTAGCTTTCACTACTGCTAAACATTTGTAACACAAACTCAAAAACACTAGTGGTCCAATTTATGTAATTATAGCACAAATTGACTTTGCATTCTGTCTGAACGCACCTTCAGATGAACCCCAGATTTTTTCAGATTCTTTTCAGCAAATACAGAAGCAAAAGTCCTAAATGTGGCAGGTGTGTGTGCTGTGATTTCAGTGCACCAGCAGAAAAGTGAGAAATTGCCCGCTGAGTGTAGACCAGGTGTGTGAGCAGAGAGAGCTGGGGACATCTGACTGAAACTGTGAGTCTTTAGGCTGCTGAGATGTTGTGCACACACACACACACACACACACACACACACACACACACACAGCCAGACAGGCTGAGTCATTGGTCTGTTCCTGTGGAGTGCTGATAACAGCGTTTGCTCTGGGGCCTTTGGAGCAGGGAGCAAGTGTGTGTGTGTAGGTGTGTCCATGTGTGTGTATTTTTGTGTTGTCTTTCATGTGTGCAGAAGCAGTCAAGATTGAGCAAAGGATAGAGAGAAAGTCAAAATAAATGACAAAATATAGACATACTTTTAAGAGTGTGTGTGCCTGTGTGTGAGAGAACTGTACACATTCATTAGTGTGTCTATTTGTGTGTGTGGCTATGTGTGTGTGTGACTATGCTTTCCTACATAAAACAGGAGCAGCTGAAATCTTTAAAGTGGCTTCTGTCACGCAGGATCAGATATTGTGTGGTGAGAAAGACAGAGAGAAAGAGATGAGGTAGAGGCAGAGTTGGAACAGGAAGAAAGAACAGAGTGATGCAGAGGGATGGAGACGGATGGAGGGAGAAAACTGGTGAGTTGAGGCGAAAGATAAAATTAACAAGATGTAGTAAATGATAGAGAGATAGTCACCATTGCAACAGTCCCTTCCCAAATTAAGTCTCTTTGCGCAATACGAAACAGCAAGAAAACCCAAAAGCCATAATATGGAACAGCAAGCCCCAAAGGGTTCAGCACCTTGGAAAACTGTGACACGAATACTTTTTCTACTCCTCAATACTCTACATACATATTTCTATCCCATATCTGAACCTACACTGCATTATTTATCCATGTATCCGTATTCCATACTTGCATATCATGTTCACGGTTGCAGTAGGCAGGAACCTATCCCAGCATGCACTGAATTTGAAGCAGGGTGCACCCTGGACAGGTTATCAATGACAATCATTCCTCTGTCTATGTGTTTTATAACGTGTAAACCTATACAGCGCTATATATGACACCAATTGGGTCTGTTATAATCATTCTCCTCCACCTGTTTTCTTGAAGGTGAATACATACCAGTGAATGCTCTTTTAAGTAGATTTCCTTAGCATATTAGATAGTAAGCTGGCAGCGCTTGTCCACACTTATGTTTTCAGGTTGTTTTTGTGTCTTTAGGTAAGCACAACTAAATTGTGGTTAACATTCGACATATGTTAGTCTCAGCTGGTTAAACGTTGCTTCTATTTGTTGCTCTTAGGCTTATTTCATCATTCATCAAAAGCTCTGTTTTGGGGTATAGAAAATTCTGGTTTAGTACACTAAGCCAGAATTTTCTGTATACTGACAGAAACAGAAAACTTAACAGATTTGTTACGTCGCTGACTCTGTTTCCTGTTTTATTTTGATATCCTGTTTGTTCTTGGGTTTGCTTACTTCCTGTCTTTGTGTTCTTTCCAACCAGTAGTCACCAGTCACCTGTGTTCAAGTTGCCACCTGTTTCCCATACCAATCAGCCACCTCTGTATTTATATCTGCCATTCTACCCTAGTCATTTTTTTGTACCAGATTTTGCCAGATTGTCTTTGTACCCTTGTGTCGAAACTCTCCAGTGTTTTTTCCTTGTACCTTTTTCCCTGTTTTCGACTCTCGTTTCGCCTTACCCCTGTCGGCTTTGTTTGCACGCACTTGGATTGACCTTTGTACACTGAACTTTGGAATAATCCTTGGAACCTTTTCATCTGCCTCAGAGTCGTTGCTTTTGAGTCCTTCTCACCAGCTCGTCACAAGTCACATTTATAGATTTAGCCAATTAATAGTGTAGACAGTCTAAACACATATGGGACTACACTTGAACCTCGTATAACACAAAATATGTTACTGCTATCCTGTAAAGACCCCCTGAATAATTTGAAAGTGTGAGGTTCTGTAAACCTGGTTCCTCACACTCCAATTATGACCTTAATGTAACACAGTGGTTGTTATAATCACCATGTTGCCTTGAGTACATGTAAATGCACTGAGTGTCCATACACATTTACATACAGAAAGAGAAGGATTTAGGGAGACAAGTGGAGGTAAAACGAAAAAAGAAAACTTGAAATTGAGACACTGCCAGACAGCAGAAAGGAGCAGGAAAGGAGATGAATGGGGTCCCGTGGGAATCCCTCATATACCACCACAGACAACCCAACATGATCCCCTCCAAAGTACCCAGATACAAACCAAGGTCTCTCCTCTTTATCTCTCCCTCTTTACCAGTGGAGGTGAGCACAATAATTCATAGTGGGTCCCACAAGAATTAGGGGCGGAGTACCTCTCATCGCACCAAACACTCACCTCTGTGGCTGGTTCATTCTTCCTGTGTAGGAGCTGCTGATGGTGGTATTTGTTCTCAAGACGGCCATGTGCCTGAAAACTACTTAACTTCTGAACATGGTATGAAAATAACGTTTCCATGTACTTGCATTTCCAATGCAGTGTACAGAATGTGTATTAGAGTTAAAATAGATCAGAAGGCAGAACCGGTGCAGTGAATACGGGTCTTTGTTTGGTGAAAAGGCCGGACAAAAAACTCCAAAAGGCTTAGGCCACATTTAGATCAACAATAGCCCTGCATCCAAAAACGACAGCAACAAAAAGTTGATCCTGGCTCACCTTTTGCTGCAGTGCAGGTCGAACATGCATTGTGTTAGCTAAACAAATATATGCAAATTCCCCCACCAGAAAGACTTCCTTGTTCAGTGTACTGTGTGCCAATATAACTTTTTAGACCGAGATGAAGACAGAGATAAAATTATTGATGCCCTGATAAATGAATTGTCTTCATAAGACTTCAAGCTGGACTTTCCAGTTTGTATTTTATCTTCTCATCTGAACCTGTAGCAAACATGCCCACAGCAATGCAGGCGCGGGCATTTTTTTAAACACACTTCTTTTTGGTGGCACCACAGACTCAAGCAGGCTGGCAGTGGACAAAAGGCAAGCAGATAATCAGCAGAATGATCTGGGGGTTTAACATTAGCAGACAATAGAGTGGTTATTGGCTGAATACTGGCATCATTGAACTTCCTATTATGTGTAGGATTTGTTTGTTTAATGTGTAAGTGCTAAACGTTTTTTGGCCAAAGGGAAATTCTGTTTTCAGATTATCTGGAAATATGCAAATATAATATTTTCACCTCTATCTTTAAAGGATTTGTCTTGTCTTTCTTTAGTTGAACTTGATGAACAAAAAGTTGCTACAAAACATTTTGGGTAGCATTGTAGTGCACTCTTGCCTCAGGAGCATTGCATTGAATACATAAAAAAAAAAAAAGTATTGTCCTAGAAGCTTTTTACTGTTCGATTCAATCTGTTCCCATTTCAATTTCTTTTCCCAGGAAAGGATATGCCGTCGCATTGCCCAAAAAACTTGTCAGTTGCATCACAGCTTTCGTGCTCCAAGGCAGTACAGCCCAAGGGGTTATTGCCAATGTGTTGCATTAATTACAAAGCAAGTTCTTGGTGTCCATGCAAATTCTACCGTGTACTTTGTGATGTTTCTCATTTACAGCCTTTGTTATTAAGTATGTCAAGCTGCAGTGTTGCCCAACAAGTTGTGTTTTATGAAAGTACATGTGTTTATGAAGATAATACGAATTAAAGGTGTGGTGATTCTCGGCCTGTGTTTTGTTTTGGTTCTCCACCCTTTTCTTTCACCTGCATAAGCTACATGTGACAAAAGATAAAACTATATTGTAACAGACAGATATGGTAAAACATTTATTCTGTAGGAAGTTTCATATAGTGAACCTCGATGAATTTTACTTGTAGTACTTTATTTGCTGCCCTTCTTGTTGTGTAAACCATCTCAAAATATTGATACTTTGGCAGTAATCCCCACCTTTCTACCATCTCGCTCACATGAGAGTTAATCACCTTCAACTTCACTTTCATTAGTCTCCTTTTTAATATTTCCCTTCTCTCCAGTCCAGTAAATTTCACCTTCCTCCACCTCAATCCCCTTCTCCTCTTTCTTTTGTTTTCCCTCCTCTCTCTCTTGAAAGGTATTTGGTTTATAATATAATATATATATATATATATATATATATATAATCCTAGTAGAATAGAAGCTACAGCTGTGGCTTAAAGTACTGCATGATTTATGAACTGCAAACTTCACAGCCATCGTCATTGTTCAAGATCTCAGTATGTGCAATAATTTTCAGCCTCTCTTTCACTGAAAGGTTCCATAGAAAGTGTGCAGATGGCTAATTAACTAGATTTGCCAGTTTTTGTAGGCGCAGTGTCATTACAGCATGTATGCAGCTCTTTAATTGAAGAGTATCTGCATGAGTTACACTTTACATTGTGTATAATTCATCGGATACTTTCATATGGTAAGAATGCTAAAAACACTAGAATACATTATGACACATTCATGCTGAGACATGTGATAACGAAGGCAAAGTGGCTTTTGCTGTAGATTACATACATTAAAGATGCTTTTTGTACAAATGTGTTCATGTTTGCAGGATTTGCAAGGCTTTTTGTTTTTCATATGGTTGTGAATAATCCATAACTAATATGTTTTTTTTTTTATCATGAAATGATACATGGTAAACATCAAAGGATCAGAGTCTCCCAGGATGCCATTTTTCAAATGTAAAATGCTATTTTTCATGTAAGATATAATGAATAGGCATAACGAATAGACAAAGCTTATTTCTCTTTAGAGATAAGAACCTCTATATGATAGCAGAAATGAACAGTATAACGTTCCTTCTCCACATGATACAGTGCAACAAGCTTATGTTAAAAGCTTGTATTTTAGATATTTCAGAATAGCTTCCATCTAATATTACTACACAAGAGTGAACTTACAATACAATAATTTCTTATTCTCTTTTTGCTTTCCCTCTTCTACAGGGAGGCCACATCAGAGGGTCAGTGTCAGCAATGTCCCTGAAGCTGGTAGAGATTCAAGACACTTCACCCCAAGTAATATGAGGTTCTCTGGTAGAAGGTCAGGCTCTCCATATTCACTCCACAACTCTGCTGTCCTATGCATCATGCATGATCCAAATACATGTCATTGAACATATTATTTGTTGTGGTCTATTCCAAGGGAAATCACATAAGTAACTTCCCCAGAAACAACCTATAGGGGAAATTCAGGCTTCTCCCTAATTTAGCGTGAATCAGCAGTGCAGCCTTCATGATTCCTGAATTCCAAAGCAGCGCTGCCTCTCCACCTTGTTAAAAGGGTTCTCCGATGCACAGTATTTCTCTGATAACCAACACTCTTCTCTCCCTTCAGGCAGAGTGAGAGAGAGAGAGAAAGAGAGAGAGAGAGAGAGGCAGGCAAACATCCAAATGTGTTCCTCAGTCAAAGGTAATGAAAGAAGCCCCGTTTACTTTGATCACACAGCAAGGGCATCACGCCTGCATTAGATTTCTGAAATATCTCAGATGCTCAAAGCCTTATCTGTTTGCACACATACACACACAAACTCACACATGCACACATTCTTTCCAGGATGTCATGGCCACACAAATGTGCATCTAAATGAATGTAGCACATATACACACACAGGCATTGAGAAGCAGAGACACTTTCAGTGCTGTCTAAAGTAGAAACAACATCTCAGACTGCAGAGATAAGTATGCGAGGCTGGGTTGATTTCTGTCACTTTTCCAAATGATGTTGACACCAACAAAAAGCCACCTGTCTTGCCTTTTCCTTTTATCCCCCTACACCACCTTCATCCTTTTCTCTCGCTTATCTTTCAGGTTAAGAATCTTACACTGGAATATTTCATCTTTCCATTTGGGCACCCCATTTTCAATAATTTTGAAGAACTGCAAAATCTCAGAAACTCACTGACATTTTATGTATATACCAGAAACACATTGTGAAAGTTAACATGGAGTATTTGCAATATGGAACATTTTTGTTTTCATTTGGAGTTGACTTTTGGTTTTTCTCAGTGGTTGTAGTCAAACGGCTGTATAAACTATCAGACTAAGACCTGTCCTGTCTTCTTCTCAGTTGATTCTTTTTGGATCGATCTGTTTTCCTTTCTCTAAATCCCTTTTCTACCAGCGGGGTTCCTTTCAAACACACTGAGCAACAGCAGCACGCTTGGGGTTGGAGGTGGTTGTGGGGAAGTCGACGGACCCAACAACTATCGCACACTGGAGGAAAAATGTGAGGAGTGAGATGGAAGCCAGTAGAGTCAGAGAGCATGAGCTTCTTTTCAGGGTCACGTATAGGAAAAGAAATAAGTTGTTCCCTGAATGTGAAATCAAACATGATGCTTGGATGGGATGAGGACAAGAACAATGAATTAAGTGTTCTTACAGCATGAAGTGTCCTGGTGGGCCCTAAATCTGTGACGTTTGCATTTACCACCTATTTGAAATGCTGTGGGTATGATTTTACTTAAGTGTTAATGCTTAATACTACCATTTTACTGTGACCCTAAAGGAATAATTTGACATTTTGGAAAATGCGCTTATTTCCTTTCTTGAGAAGAGTTAGGTGAGAAGATTGATACCACTCTTATGTCTGAAGCTCAAGCAAGCAGTTGGTTATCTTAGCTTAGCATAAAGATTGGAAACAGGAGTAAACAGCTGGTCTGGCTGTGTTTGAAGGCAATAAAATCAACAACAGCCCCTCTAAAGATGTTATATCTTGTTTGATTAATATGAACAAAAAAGGTGTACAAATCCCAATTAGTGGTTTTGCCAGGGGGTTATGTACTGGACTAATTCCTGGAGGCTCCTCTGGTTGCCTGGTAAGAAATAGTAGAAATTTATACTTTTTACACTTTGGTTTTTGTACAGTTTAAATACAATATAGCATCTTAATTTTGATCTTTAGCAGTTCTGGTTGGTGGATTTTGTTACCTTTAAACCTAGTCTAACCAAGCTAGCTCCCCTTGTTTCCAGTTTTTATGCTAAACTAAACTTACAAGCTGCTGGCTATAGCTTTATACAGACAGATATGAGAGCAGTATAGATCTTCTCAACTACACAGTGAATGACTATTTCCCAAAATGTCAAATTTCAGGATAAGTAAGAACCTTCAACACCCATATTAACTTATTGGAATGACATACTTTTTTGCATTGATTTAGAGGTGGTTAATTCACTTTGAGGTAATGTCTGAAAATCCTAATCCTTAATCCTCATCATAGCTCACCAAGATGAAGTCAAAGACTCCTTTCCTCTCCTCTCAGACATGAAAAAGGAGAGAGATGTTGAAAAATTAACCCATTAACTCAACAGCACATTACCCACATCACACTGTCTGGAAGAGGGAGAGCAGAGAGCGGAGAACAGAGAACGGTCTGAAAGAAGGTGCAAGACGGTGGGAAGTATTTACGGTGAAGAAGTCAAAAGGCAATACTGTAAATCTGGTGAAAAAAAACTGTGTAGTGAAGGAGGGTGGGGGAGGTACAGAAAGATGGATGAGAGAGGGCAAAGGAGAGTGGAAGTAGAGGAGAGAGAAAGATGGAAGAAAGAGAGGTTTGGGGATTTTATCCCCTGTTGAGTCATTTCAGAGTCTTAGAAAACTGGGAGTCTCTGGTTGGCAAACAGTGTTAAAGGAGGTGTTAAATGAACGCTAAGCCTCTGTGAGACACTTGCGTCCTGTCCAGAAGGTTGCTTCCTGCCGCACAAACAGGAAATAAGACCCAGGCTTGTGATGCAACATTGCTCAAATAAATCATACATATTTTGGAAAACACTGTGCAGGGACACTCGATGAATGATTTCTTTTAAATGCCCATGAAATCTGATTGACGGAGGAAGGATGGAGTTGAGTAGGAGTTGGTGAGGGGGACATAAGGATGGAGATGAGGAGGCGGAGGTAAGCAAAGAAAGGAGGAGAAGAGCATGGTGAACGAGGGAGGGAGGGAGTTGGAGGTGGGAAGATAGAGAAAAACACCAGAGAGAGTTATAGAGGGGAGAAGAGAGGAGGAAGGAGAGATGACAGGGAGAAAGTGGAGGTGGTGGAGAGAAAAACTGTGTATGTGTGTGTGTGTGAGAGAGAGGAGAAAACAGAGCTGTAGCCTTGCTCCAGGCACCACATTTCTGCCAGCAATGGCATCTTTATCTGCTAAATGCACTTTTGATGCCTCGCCACGTATGTCGCTGTAAATTACTTTTAAAACCCATATTAGGCGATGAGAAAAAAAGGGCAGAGATGGTGGCCGGAGAGCCGTGGTTCCGCCCTGGGTCTTTTTTAATAGAGGTGAAATTTCTGCCACCAGTTTGTCTTAAGCGTGTTGCTCACTCTGGATCCCTGTTTTCTCCTTTCTTTCCTGTTTCCAACTTACATTCTTCTCTTTCTCCTCTACCTACTCCCCTGTTGTTTTTGTTGTCTTCTTTTACATACCTTTATTTCACTCATGTTCCCTTGTTTCCAACCCGTCCTTTTCTCCTTCCATCCATGCTTTCCATGTGTCCCTCCTCCCATTGCCCTACATCTTACATCTTTATCTTACTTTTGGGTCTTATGGCTGGTAAATGGAGCCATATTTGGAACACGACTGCAGAAGATAGCCTTGTGCGGGTGGTTTGATTTTGACTGTATTTTCTTTATTTTGAAGAGAAACCACTGGTTCAATTGTTAGCCACTTTACGTTATACACACTGGATGCACCCATGTGTATGTGTAAGAGCATGTATTTGTTTTTCCTTTCTTATGTACACCAATCATAGCTAGAAACACAAGTCCTTAATTGAGCCTGTTATGCACAATAACTTTTATATTTAAGGTGAATTAGAGAAATTTCATATACATTTCCATCTATCTTCTAGCATTTGTACTTGAAAAAAAAGGTTCATTTTCTGGATAATCTGTTCCTAATTCATAATTTCCACCGCTGTTCTACTTGACTATAAGCTACCACAATAGGTGAAGGCCAGTCTTTATATACTTGAAAGAGATTTAATTTTCTCATCCACTTTCTGTCTTTCTTATCGGTTCATAATCCCGATAATTTTTGTTGTGTTTGGAACAGATTTTAATCAAGTGTGATAGATTGTATTGAACAAATTAATATGATTTATTACTAAACACACCTGGCATGGTTTTTGGCTATCACTCTAGTCATTTGAATCACATTTCCTTGATTGTGAGATACCAGACGTATTATGTTGTATTTTAGATTATGTGCGAACAAGCTAATGAAACCTTTTTAGCCCCTCTAGCAAGCACAAGGTTGTTAGTATGGTAGTGGTGGTGGGTACCATTGTAATTGCATCTAGCAGCTTGTCCCCTTCTGCAGACTGAACACAATCTGCAGACACAGAAACCACACTGTGCTTCTTCCAAATGCAGCAGTAAAAAAAGGAATCAACACTAAAGATAAGTGGGACTGCATTTAATGCTCCACTGCTTTTATTGTGGATGTTAGGCCAATCTGGAACATTTTCTGTATTTATAGAAGCAAAGTCATTATACTATTCTTGTGCTGTAGCAACACAATTTAACAGCAAGCTAAAGCTCATCTAACAAATGAGGTGACGTCACGATTCATCGTGGTCTTCACTTTAATAAGATTACTAACAGTGCAGTGTGAAACTGCAAAGAAAAACAATAATGATCCCAATGTACAAATTAGTGTAACTGCACATATGTACAGTGTAGATAACTGCAACATTCTGCTATGGCTTACCTTTATTACCTAAGGAAGAACTTAATTCCTTACTTAAAAGTAAATTAAAGTAACACAAAGTGTTCTTATGTTTCAGAAGATATTTTTTTGGCCACACTTCCAAACAAATCTCCATTCTAAAAATCATGTTATATTAGAAAACTTAGTGGACAGGTAAACTGCCTGTAATGAAGATTGATAAACAGATAGGGCTAATTCAATAATATATAAAAACTTAGAAATATCATAAGCATGCATGGAAAGAGAGAATGGTACCAGATGCAGCTCAGAAGAAATGGCTTATTTCTTTTTACGATTCATGTGTAAGCCACAAAATTAATGAGTTACTAAAATACTTTCTACCTGACAGCACCCTGACTAAATTTAATCCCTAATCTTCTCTAGACCGTAGAGGAAGAACTTCTCTGGTATACTTTATGTTACTCTTGCACAATCCTTTCATCATGTTTACTTGCCCATCCAAAGCATTGAACGCCTATGTGATGAGGGCCATAGGCCACTCATTTCCCTGCTGCTTGTATGTTTCCACACAAAACAAGATCTCCTTGGTTGATGTCACATTGAGTTTTCTTCCACTCGAGGTAGAGCTCAAGTGTGGGAAGGTAGTCACATCTTCAGCAAGCAACATCAAAAATGGTCTGCAAGATTCTACAGCCCTTTTCCATTTTAGTTGAAAGGCTTATTTTCTGTTTCAAATGAGACGGGCACACAGGCCTTTTGTGTGAGTAACCTTCCAACAGTGAGTATGAGGGATGAGTCTGAGTCGGTGAAGAAGAGAACAAGAAGTCTTACATTGATTATATCCAAGATTCAGGCCAATATGCTCAACTCAGCTTGGGGTTTAAGATCACACACTCAATTTGGATCATCCCTTCCCATGGCCATGGCCATGTGGAAAAAATTTACACGCAAGGTGAACACAACTTCTTTTGTCACTGATCAGGTGGAAAGAGAAAAGTTAAGCTTTATACTTAGTGTTGGCTTGCACTGCCCTGGTATTGTGTGCTGAAACTGAAAAGGCAAATCACAACAGGGCCGGTGTAAGAGCCATGTGCTCAGCTACTCTTTATGTAGGTTGTGCGGGTTTGTTTGGATCCACAGAGTGTCCTACATACAACACGTCTGTGCAGTTAGTCTTTCTGTTACCAACCATGAGCCAAAACCCTGCGGCACACTCAGCTCTTAATGATACAATTGCATTGTGAAAGGAATGCAACAGCAAGATAAAGATGTGGTGGTGTCAGCTTAAGATGTTGGGATTTCATTCATCACTGTTGCTGACTGTGTGACAAAAAACAACACACGCTGACTAACCTGTTTGCATCAAAAATGAGTGCCAAGAGCCACTGAGCTGCTACATTTATCTTCTTGAATTCTTACATTTCAAAATGTAGCTTCACGCAAACTCTGCTTAAGTTGTTTCTACTGCATGTACTCGTGTTTACACCTTGCTAAAATGATGGGAGTAAGAAATGTGGCGAGAATTAGCTTGAATAAGCTTCAGAAAAAAATTCATAGTTCTCGTCTCCAAGCACAGAAGCAGTTCAACTCTCAGAATCACTTCAGTTATATGCAGCAAAAGAACAATTAAAAGTACTAAAAACATGAAAAGAGGGTTATCTTAGTTTTAAGATAGGTAGTCTGCTCTCTACAAGGGAAGATTGTCCTAATTTGGGCAGGTGACATCACTCAATTGGGAATCCCTCACAAGGTGTGTGGCTCCCTGCTCCTGGTCTGCTGTAGCTAGCGGCATGTTTTAACACCGGTCAGGTCAGTGATGAAAAAGTCACTCTGCAGACCACATGCTGTCAGGTAGGCCACCGCAGGCAGGGTTCCCTCCTTTGCTGCCTCCAACTGAGGCTGGAGAGTAAGAGTGAGAGAGACGAAAACAAGCATGGCACTTCATTTCAAACACTGCAAAATCAGCCTGATTTTCACTTGTCTTTTTGCCCCTTGGGCTAGTGCGTAGCAGTGTCGCCCAGCCCATTTTCTGTGTTTCTGATGCCTGTGCCAGCTCCTGTTTTCTGCTCTGTTTTCCAAGTATCCCTCATCCATTCAATCTGGATGAAACAGGCTAGCAGGAACTCTTTCATAGAGGGGCATCAATCAGAGAAATTGTTTTGAGTGAGGGGTTATGCATGTGGGGCACTATAGGAAAAGAAACCATAAAACAAACACAACCACAATGTTTAAAAAAAGCATACAAAATTAAATGATGATGTAGAACAAAAAACACAGGTTAGTTCTATGTTTTAGGGAGTGTCATGACAACTGACATATATACTATCCCTTAAACGAAGGACAATAGCGTTGTGAGTTTAGTCCATAACACCAAAGCTTTATTGTTTAGTTGTTCAAACTCCTTATGAAGAACCATGACTGCCATTCTGAAGGAGTTAAACAGAAAGTTTTTAAAGCCAATGACCTAATCCCTTTTCTAAAAGGACAGAACAAAACAACACCAACTGCAGCTGGTAGGATTCAGCAACTTCCCACACAGCGCATTGACTCTAAAACCATTTTGCTGTTGTTATTCAGAATAGATGTTTACTGTGGCTACTAAAACCCTTAACCCTGTCTGACCGGTTTTGCTGTGCAATTAAAAGTTCAAAATGCATTTGTTAGAGATTTTGGCAACGCCCTATTCTCTATTACATTGAAGTCGAGTAATCATGGCAGTCGAGTGTCAGACTAAAAGTAAGTATTTATTCACATAAAGCTGAAATTATTTGTAAAATACACATTTTATACTGTATGTTCTGTATGCTACCTGCTTTACCTTACCCCATCCATAAAGTTGGGCAGGTTGTAATACTCATAATATCATTTTACAGCTGAAAATGATTTTACTATATTTCATTATATGGCAAAGATGCTGTATTTTAAGGTATATAATGTGTTTTATTTGTACATGTAAATCTACCACCTTTGTTACTCTTCTGTGGAAAAATTAACAAAAAACTTGTACTACTTATATTATGATTTGTGTTAATGAAATGTTTCAAAATCTAGTTTGGTCAAATTCAACTTCTGTCTTTTCTATGGTCCTTGGTGTCTGACTTAAGGCATATGCCTTTTCATGCGTCATGAAATTGGGATAATGATTTCAGATTACCAATCAGGTCAAGTGACTGAATGAACTTTGCTGTGATTTCTGAAGCAAAACCATTTTGGATTAGTACTTTTCATGCTAAATACTACATTTCTAAAAGCGATGTAAAAAAGGAGAAAAAGCTGCAGTCCAGTTTTTTCCCCACACCAACCATTCATAGGAGGCACTTTATAATGTTATATTTTTTTGGTTCTCTCTGTCTCCCCCTGTTGAGCTTAGTCTTGAGTTCTAAATCCCAAATCTAATCCCCAAACCATGCTTAACTAAAATCAAATGAGCAGAATGTTATCTTGTAGTTTTTTATCCTTTTGTCAAATTTGTGTCTTTCTTTTGAAGATCTTGTAGTTTTTTTGACCTCTCTGGCAGGCTTAATCAAAACAAGCACCTTTGCAGTTCCACTGGCACAGCCATACAATGGATAGTCTTTTTTTCATTTCCTCTGATTAAATTTCTGTCTTTGTGCACCCAGCACAACACAGCACACCAAAAACCTTTGAAACACTTTGTGAAATGTTGATGTTAAACATTTCATTTAGAAGAAACTTTGTTAATAAAGGCTTGAATGGCTCCTACAAGGTTGAAGCTTTATTACCATGTTTCTCTCTATCAGACAAATGCAGTGACATTGCAGCAATTCAACAAGCCTGATATTGATTTCAATAGTTTTAATTGAATTTGTACAAAAGCTTGCCTTCAAAATATTTTATCTCAGAACACGATACATCCACTTAAGGCGAATAAAGTTCAGTGTCTATTAAACGATAAAAGTTTCAGCCTGTACCCATGTTATTACAATATTGTCGTTTAAGACTAACGTTAACGATCCTGAACATCCTTCAAAAAGAAATATTTTTGCGAAAAATATAAAAATGTTAAAATGAATTATTTAAATGCTCACATATGTCCACCTTTCAATATTATGTCAAATATTTAATCATATTTGGACTTGAATTGAAAAACACAACTTTACTTCACACACAAACCATCCACATTCTCAAATTTAGTTTTTTATGACATTATTGGTAGTATAAGCATGATTTTTCATGATTCAGAATCAACTCAAAATGTGTTGCTTGCGTATTCTTAGGCTAGGGTAGTCAGCTTGAATTCACAATGGATTCCAGTGGTTATACATTTTAACAGATTCAAATATGTATAGGAAGTTTTTAAAACACTCCATCTATAAGCTCAGTATTTTGCAACCAGTAATGTTTGCCAATAGACAGTCTATAGACAATAGACTATATATAAAGATAGAAGACGTGACAGCTCCCAGTGGTGAAGCCAAAACATCTCAATCACCCCCTGGTGGCTGGCTAAAGTATTGGTCATAAGCCCCGCCTCCTCTATGTTTATTGATGGGAAATGGGCCAAACTGAAAAATCAAGTAATTTTTCCCCAACGACGATTTCTGTTATTTTAGGTAGTTCTTATCATGCTATTGTGTGTAGTAAAGTATTTGTTTTTCTGATAGGTATGTTTTTAATAAATTATTTAATGCTATAAAAACCAGGTGTCACGTCACGATTGGCTCACCAAGATGCAAGATGGCAGCTCCCGTCTCAATACCATTTTTTACGATGGGAGGAAGTGGAGACATATTGTTTATCTTTATATACAGTCTATGGTTTTTGCATGTTTAAAGTTTTACCTTTACACAAGGTGAGCACCCTGTTAGTTTTCTAACACAACAACAAATCTGACAAAATGCCACACATTTATCCTCAGTTGAACGTTTCCACTTTGGCTGGACCTTGTTATTTGGATTCATGTACTATATTTGCCTTGAATTTTACATACAATGAATGTATTATATGTTTATTTTACATTTACATCATACATTTTCTATTTTATTAGAATTTGACAAACATATCCAAATGTTTCTTGTAAAATAAATATGCAGCAGAATGTCTGTGAAAACCTCCACAGCCTTGAGGTTTACAGGCTATGCCAGATTGATGATGTTCAAACAGCAGCTGAAAGAGCTGTGAAGGCTTTTATAAAGAGCTCAGGGGGTGACAGCTGAGTTGGGCTGACATGAACCTTGACCTTACACCTCTTTAGAATGTCAGCAAGCACGCACGTGTGCACACGCTAACACACACAGACATACTGGGACCAGTAACTCTTAAATACACATGTAAGTGTGTGCGCACACAAGTCGAAGCTCTTTGTCTCCCTGTCTCACTTTGTCTCTCACACAAACATAACACACACACACACACACACACACACACACACACACACACAGACAGACATGCAGTCTTTGAAGGCCATGGCAGTAGCCACTAATGTGTTACAGGGTCCCAGTAAGTAGCTGCAAACTGTTTTCTTTCATCTTCAGGGGAATAGATGAGGAGATTGGAGGGCGGTGATGGAAATCATCAGGCAACCAGACTGCCATCACATGAGCAACTCTTATCTCCAAAAAGCCAGGTTTTCAGGAACTCCCTTGTTTTCAGATGAACAGCAGCAGGTTTTTTTAAAATGTATTTTGTCTGCTTTCCCCAGGGTCTTTAAAAAGGTTTTCATGAATGTGAAGCGTTATTAAATACAAAATATTCAGAGCAATATCAACTTTGAAATCAAGGAAATTGCAGGAATAATTATTTAAATTTATTTTGTTTTACAGAGGCAAGGATACAGGATTAACCTAACTTGAACAATAATTAAATATTTCTCTGTTTATTAGACCACTGAATAAACAAATACCTATATCGGACAACCCAAACCAAGTGTTGTGAAAACATTTTAAAATGGTCCTCTAAACTTTTTAATGTACATTCAAAGGAAAGTCTTAGTACCCACCTCCCCTCCTTTGACCAACTACTAACTAAAGCAGTAGAAATCAGTATTCAGCTCCTTGACAAAGAGCAAAGTTATGCTGCTTTGGCGTCACCCTCAACTGGTCAGAAATATATAAAATGTATGTTTCCCCAGTAAGTGAATACATTTTCTTGACGTCAAAAATCATAACAACTCTCCCATGCTATCCAAAATTGGCACCTCTTCTTAAGTCGTTAAAGAACTGGATTCAAACAGTTTGCTTATCACTACTTAGTCCAAACCAGACAGCACAAGCAGACTGTCGGCAGCTGCGATGTCTTCTATGAATACAACAGTCAGTGTTGTCAATCAATCATAAAGGAACATTACCTGACATTCTTCATTTAAACTAATCTCTATTAAAATATACTCCTCACACATGGATGGACGCAGCATTTCTACACATATGCACAAATACACTATTAGTCTTTCTGCCCCTCCCTCTTTCTCTTGCGTCTTATCTTCAGCTCAGTTTGCTTTTTTCATTTATATTCTGAAAACATAATTGTCTCCCTGTCCCTTGCAGTCAAAAAGAGGATGCTGCATACTCCTAATTATTTAATTACTTCAATATTGGTCACTGCTGGAATCACAGTTGTAATTAAGCTAGATCTGAGGTTCCGGGAGTGTGCATGAATTAATAATGAGCTAATCAAAAAGCACTTGGGCTGATTGCCAGAACATTAACACCTAGAAAGAGGAAGGGAATTAACTGTTGTCTGTTTCTGGCTTATGGAGCACATCTGTATCGGTCAGGGCCACCAGTGGTTTATTGTTTTTACTTAAAAATCCTACAATTAACACATTTTTGAAACTTAATGCAAATTGAAGAGTTTCAAGGCCCTGTGCATTTCTTGAAGATCTGTGTATTAGCAAAAAGCAGCAAGATAGGAATCAGTTTGCTGAATGTTTTAGCTGGACACACACGCATAAGCTGAAGTGTCATTTGTGAAGGTACAAGAGTATTTCTCCAGGGAAATAAGGCAGGAGAGATCTAAAGTAAGTGATGGTGTGACACCTCTCAAAAGAATGTCATTTTGTCTCTACAAGCAACCTGTTGGATGACCAGAAAACATGCTAACGGCCTATTACAGGTAAAGGTGAGAATACGTCAACCCCTTCCAAACAGACGAAGATCAATTGGGAGTGTGCAACAGTAACAAAGGTAGAAATGACTTTTGCTGGGTACATTTTGCTTCCCAAGTACTGCATCTTATCTGAACGCTTAGGATTGTTGTACTTTAATTTTATTATGTTCTTTAGACATTGTCATTTTTATCATTTGTTGCCTTGCATTTATACTTGAATAATTCCTTATCCTTAAATAATTTAACAACAATTTAACTTTCAAGACTGTGAGATACACTTCAGCTTGCAGAAATGTTCTGCACACACAGTGAAGCCAGCTGTTTTGTGGATCTGTGTAGATTTGGTATGGTGCAGAAATTGTTTTGTTCTTTGACATACCCATATTTTAAAGCCTACACACTTTACAAAGTCATGTACTGCATGTGAACCGTTACACAGCAATTTAAATTCACCTTTGATTGAACAACCAGTATTAAATGCTCAAGGTACAACTCAGCTACGCTGTCAACATTTTTTACGCAAGAACTGTTTGCTGACAAAATGCTGCAAGGAAGAAAACAAAAAGCAACCACGTCATGAGAAATGAGGCAAAACAGAAAGTTTGAGTACCGATTGACACAAAGAAATTAAGTTAGCAGTAGAAGGATGACAGTAGAAAGTGGTTCCTTAAAAAATGAAACGTTTGAGATAAGAACATTTACCATAACATTTGCTGATGTCATCTGTATTTTTAATAACATTTCACATATCAGAGTAAACGGGTTTTTATTTGAGCTTCTTCACTGACTGTGTCAGAGTTTTGTGGTTCAGTAGTGCATTTTTTCATAGTGTGGAAGCTGCAGTGAAGTGGGACCACCCACTGACCCATGGTAGGGTGGCATATTCTGGGCAGATGGTGGGTATCTAACTTCCTCTTGCATGACAAAGTTGGATCTGTCATATGGCTGTGGTGAGACAGGGAATGTTGTTTGGCCAACACTCTGATCTGAGTGTCTACTCATGAGGTTTCAAAGACTTCCAGTACAAACAGGATCCTCACATTGCATTTAAATGTGGTTCTTCTTCTTGAGTCTTTTTGTTAGAGGAACCAAGATTAACTTTTTGGTGTTACCTGATCCAAGAACTGTTAAAATTAAACCCATCAGTGTCCCAACACAGTGTAGGGCCCTATGCTTTAGTTTTTTCTTTGGTTCACCCCTGGCTTAAATGACTCCAAATTGCTAAATGTGCTAGAACTGTGCTAGAAAATCACAGTATTTGTTTTTCCTCAGTATTTTTAGAACTTGCATTGATGCTTACAAAAGAACAACCTTCTGTTCAGCATGTGTGGCAACAGACATGACATGAGGGAAACATTCACAGGGAAATTGTTTCTTTCTGCACCTCTCCTTATGAGTCTCTGAGTGACTTTGTTCTTGACTTATAATCAGCCACTGTAAGTGAAATGAATAAATGATTGAAAACATGTCCATGCATTTACACATGTAGCTGCCTTTTAAAAAAGTCAGTATCCTCCCATACTTTTAATTACTGCCTAGTAGAGATCACTGGTCTCCAGTGCTATTAGGAAATCTGTACGACGATGGTTGAGACTGAGAATAGCTACATTCAACGGGATAGCTTAATCTCTTCACACAAAGGTTTGCAGAGAAACAAAACGTGTGTCTCCATTATCCTGATTGTGCTCTTGGACACCTTAAAATCAGTCGGACCAAACTAATATAGGAGGGTTTTCTGTATTAGTTTTATGGGCCCTGACTATGCTTGAAGATTCACTCGGAGATGGCAAACAATTAAGTAAATTCACAACTATTAGAGATGATGTTTTTCTACATAAGACAATATCTGATGTAGCGTATATTGGACACAACATTTTCTGGCAGAGGCACATATTTAGCAACACACAACATCATGAAAATTATCTTTTGGTGCAGTTGTTGGCAAATCATCAAAAGATGAAATCTGTTGTGTTCTTGACCCTTCCGATGCTTCCCCTCACTACTGAGATGTGATCAAGGATGATTGGCTATTGCTTTGCCTTTTAATTATGTATAAAAAGAAGTTAATTGGCAACCATGATGTTTTGCTGTTTCACCCCATTGACATGGTTAAGTGCAGCATACTTTAACCCTGCCCTTTGGGTTTTTCTTGTAAACAAAGTGTGTTTATATAAAGTGTTTCTCACCAAAATGCATTGTGTATGCTTGGGGACCGATATATGTGTTGAGTGCATTTTATTGTCATAGAACATTTGCAAAGTCAATTTTTTTTTTATGTTTTACATTTTGCATTGTTTTCATCTATGTTTGCTAATTTAAAGTCTTCATAGCCTTTAATGACAAATTATTACATTTATGTTTTTTATTGTGCATTAATCCCACCACATGTCAGTCAGCTGATTACAGTGAAACAAGCGTCAGGAATGTATAGTTCTTTCCCCTCATGATCGAATGCATGCATGTGCATCCCTGTGCGTGTTAGTGTTATTACATTAACAAATTATTAACAAAACCCACTCTTAGAAACATTTCAAATTTTTACCCTCTGAATTCTTGTTAATGTCTTTATAACATGTAGACATCCGACTGGAAACTGACCGGCCAAGCATATACACCTAACACCAACATGTTTGTACATGTGCACACACTTCATCTATTATATTTAAAGTGTGCCTAACTGTTTCATTCCACAATTGTTGCTATTTAGCGGAATTTCGGGAGCAGGAACACACACCCGTTACGTCATCCACGTCACTACGCCATTTCCGTATAAATACCCTACGTAATCATCCCTCGTTCGCTCTCGACTACTGCCGCTCGATCACTGCGCCCCACCCGCCCGTCCCTTTTCGCTCGTTTCTCCTGTTCTTTCTCCCCCTTTTCTCTTTTCTCTTGGTAGGGTCCTGAAGGGGGTTCGTCGTACCCGAGTGCCA